>JAULBM010315253.1:0-13860 GCA_032357055.1 Geukensia granosissima | reverse complement strand
CTCTCGGGTCGATATGGGTGTCTCGGGTTGATATGGGGTATGGTATGGAAACCCCCATATAATATTCTATATATATTGTTATAAAAGCTCTATAAATTAACTGAGTTTAGATATTGTTTTAATTTCAGGAAAAAAGATATCTAATATATGTCAATGAGATCCAGCCATATCTCAACACTATTAATTCATTATTATACAATGTTTCTCATTATTTGGATATAAAACCTTTATTGAGGCTATTTGTGTTAGCCAAAAAAGTGTCCTTAAAAGTATCCTGTGAAATAGTGTCTTTGATGTTATATATGATATATAGAAAAACCAAGAGGAAAATTTTTCATGGTCATCAATGTGTTTTATTCCATCCTTGGACTTTATCTTAGGGAACAATAGAATTAATGGATGATATTTCATGTGCGACAAAAATTTTATTGCATTTATTCCTACATTTATTAAGGTGATACAGGGGATACTGTGTACAGATGTAAGAGAAATCAAATGTCTTTTCACAAGGATAAAAAGTTTGGCTTGAATGTGGCATTTCGATTATTTACATGAAAAACCAGTTACAAGTTACAACTCTTCTGCAAGACAACATATGAAATAAAAAATCTCCAAACATGTTTCACAAAAATAACCCTGCACCACCTTATAGAAGAGTGTTCTTCTGCAACTTAATTCATTTTCAAAACTATTGTTGGATATCACTAAGCACTGACTGAGGTGCTTGGCAAATAAAGCATTGTTCAACTGATGCCCAATGACATGTGAAAGTTTAACAAAGGAACTTTTTTGTAAGTGTGGACACAGGTAAATGCTAGACACTGTAATATGGCTTGATCTGTAATCGTTTTGATCCCCTTTATCCACAAACTCTCATTGAAAGTCCAATCTGAAGATAAAAACACCATTTTTCTCACAAATGGTAAAAGATAGAAACTAGAGTCTCATAATGCTGATCATGTATCACTCACTTGAAATTGTGCCAATCTTAAACAAACATTAAATGACCAACAGTGGACATGATTGTTGTTCCACCTTATAAAAAATCTCCCGTGCACATTTCCTTTCAACTTTTATTCCATTTGGCCAAGTGCTTTCAGGGACATTTTTTTTAATGATCAGCTAATCTGAAACAATAAAAACCATCTTTTTTTGTTTGATCAAGACACTTTCAGAAGAATCTTGCATAGATGCTATCTGTAGAATATTGTTCCACTTGGCCAAGTGGTTTCAGAGGAGAAATTTTTTTATGCATTACCCAATCAGAAACAAGAATCATCCATGGCAAAGTAAGGTTGCTTTATACAGAATGTTTAATAGATGCTTCAAGTTAAATATTTATACATTTGGCCAAGGGGCTTCAGAAAAGGAGATTTTTTATTTTTTTTATCTATAAATCAGAAACAAGAATTGTTTGTGGCAGCCAAGTTTTTTGTCTGATCAGGAAAAAATAAGGAAATGGACCTTGCATATGTGTCTCCTGTCAAATACTGTTTCATTTGGCCAAGCGTTTAAGAGGAGAGAATTTTTGTATGTTTCAGCAAATCAAAAACAAGAATCATAATGGCAACCATGTTTTTTAGTCCATATCAAGATGATTTATATAGGACTTTAAATAGATGTTCTAGATCAAAAATTAATACATTTGGCAAAGGGTTTCAGAAGAAAATATTTTTTTGCATATAAGCTGATCAGAAACAATTTAAGATTTGTCCAGATTTTGTCCAATCAGGTTGAAATCAGGAAACTTTATTAAAGACTTGTCATTTTATACAGCTTTGAAACCAATGGATAGGTTTTTATCCTTCAGGATGACCCTTTGATTTGACAGCTGTTTAAAGCAACTAAAAACTACCTTAATCCTTTCACCTTTAAACAAATTTACCATATTCATAACTGTTAGTACATAGTTTGTGACGTCTTCATTCTTATAATAATTCATCATCACTGGATCCACAACAACCAAAGCTTCCACATTATGTTCCACGGATATTGAACGTCGTTTACGTCTGGATTCTTTTGACCTTTTGTGTTGTTCCCATCTCTCCCTTTGAACTTCATCTTGATGATCTGTTTAAAGGTAATTCTAACTTTAAATAAATTAAAATATCAGAAAAATGATGCAATTCAATCAAAAACATTAACATTGATAAATCAGTGTTGTTCAACAGGCTGATATCAGTGATTTTCTATTGCTATTTGTTTATGTTAGCCAACACACTGTAAAATTTGTTTTTTTAATAATATCTTGACTGGTAAAACAATTATGCACTATCTACAAAACACTGAAATTTGCAAAAAGTACATATATTAATTTCTGAATATACTATTAACAAATGTATATATTTGTGTGTATTAAAACATGTGACTAAACATACGAGTGTTTGAACAGAATTTGGATGCTGGATATACTCGTATTTGCCATTTACTGTAACAGTTTTTGGTGCCTTCTTCAGTCATTACTTTAATTAAAAATAATTAGAAAATAGCCATCTACTTTAGGCTGGAGGTTTTTGTGGAAAGTTAACATATTTTAATTTAAGGGATGTTTTTATCATCAATTAATGTGAATGTTCTTTTGTTTGTAGGCTGCCAATTTCATAGATTTCATGGTTCAGTAAAAACCACAAATTAAGCTCCCAGCAAAGTACATTGTATAATCTACTATGCTGAATGTAAAAGCACTGATTCTAGAGAACACAAAAAGATGATATTCTTCCAATACAAGAAGAATGTTGTCCAGAAATATTACTTTTACAGTAGAATATAAGATTAAATGAATATTCCTAAAACTATTTCATTGTTCATTTTGGCTGAAGTTCCTAAACAGGCTGGTATATCAACTAGAAATAACAAACCAGGACCAATTTTTGACACTCTCACTGGCAGACCAACCAATGGATTATCAAATATAATTTCAGAACATACAAATGCACCTGTAAAACTGACTATGAACCTACTTAAACTTTCTAAATGTAAACTATATGATACAGCTGCCAGACACTACAAGCACTCCCAATCCAAATCATTATAAGTAAACCTGTTTCAAGTCTTTTTTGTTTTTAAAATATTCAAACAATAGGAAATGAACTGAAAAAAAATTAGCAACATGCATGTAAAATTCAAAGTTTCACTGTTACCCAGGGATTTTATTACCTTTTGTATCACAAGAATTTGTATGGTTTTCCTGAGTAGAATGTTGATGAGTATTTTGGAATTTCAATGAAGAAGATTTATATACAATATGTGGATGTCCACCATTGGCATCACTGTATCCTAATACTGGTTCTATGAAATATGCTATGCTACTGCTGTGTACAAGTCCTCGCTGAAGATATAATGAATATTTATATAGTGACTTATTATTATGAAACATATGTAACTAAAACAATCATTTACATCCAATTTAATTAAGTTTTGTATAATTACCAATTACCATTATCTTCACAATTTGCCAGTAGTTGGATAGGTTAGGCTCAAGAGAACTTGAATTGCTCACCTGGTAAAATAATGTAATCTCAAGTTACAGAGAAGATAGAATGTTTTTACATAAAATTATTAAACAGCATTTTCACAAAAACTTATTATTGTGAAACAAAATCTAAAATTTGGGCCAAATATGGGGCTTAACTTACCTACTCCTCTCCAATCTGCATCAAAATCTTTATTTTGAAATGGACCAAGCACAAGAAAACAACCTTTAACAAATTTCTAACTAAAGTTAAGTCATGGCTATCCTGTTCAATTCCTGACCCAAACAAAATATTGCAATTCTTGAAGTGGACCATCAATGGGACACACTTTTTTAAAATGCAAATAATCCATTTAACTGAACAAAATGTTGTCTAGACAAAAACTGCAGTAGGGTCATATGTTTAATAGCAAATACGAAATATTTATTGTTCAAACACATTTACAGTAAATGGTTATGACACAATAACAAATATGGCAGCAATGTTGAAATTTGGATCAACATGAAAATCACAATTTTGGTAGAGGACTTTTGCATCCAAGGATAATTACTATATTGCATAAAATTTAATAAAAAAAACAGTTTCTGACAAGACCTATAACCAATTCCTATATAATGGTCAAATGGTGCCCATGATCAATTTCTGATCACACACAAAATTATATTTTTAGAAGAGGACCCTCCACAGAACATAACAGTATCTTAAAAGAAGTTTAACAAGGTCCTTTGTTAAATTAACTGAACTGAGGACCCATGTATAATTTCCGATCTGTACCAAAATAAAAATTTAAAAAACCACCCAATGATCATTTATTCTACAAAGCAATTGAGCGGTTTGATAGATTTTTTAAAAGCGCCCATGAATGCAGTATCTTCCTCTTGCAGCCGTGTTGAACTTCCGATAAAACTAAAATTATAATTCTTCCTTTCATGTATTCACAGCAAGAAAGTGTTTTTTCAATCATAAAGTAAGTTTGTTTTAATGAATTACTTTAAAAGTTCTGATCTAAATAGGGTCTTGAGTGATCTGTAAAGTTTGAAAGTCAATACATATAGTAAATACGTATTTTTTATTATATGGATCAACTTTTTTAACTTCCTGTCTATTGGTTCTTACAAATAATATTACCCGAGTTCTGTGCTTCGATGGACTAAATAAAAACATAAATCTTAAATATATTTTCCACAGTTACATGTCAATATATATCTAAGAAAAAACAAAAAAAGGGTTGCAGTTGTGATAAAGACTATTTTTAAGTTAAGGAAGTGAGTTTTTTGCATAAAAATAATAAAAAGCATTAAAAAACTAATATACTGAATTTTTAAAGGAGTAGGTACAATTTGCCCCATATTTGGCCAAAATTTTGAGTTGTTGTCAAATTGCTAATTTTATAACTGTCTTTTAATAATTCATATAACCTAAACTTGTATAATTGTCATCATTTTGACAAAACAATTGGGCACATTTTAATGATTTCAACATGAATGTTACATTTTGTGTAAAAAAACAATTTTTAGGTGTTTTGTTCAAAATAGATATGAGCACACAAAAACACCATGCATATTCTGTACTTGATAGATCTTTTATTGTGCAAAGTTTGGTTCTGATGTTTTTGTGTGATCTATATCAAAATCGTATACGATCAAGTTCTCTCTTAATATTATGCATGTCAAGCAATTTATATGTGCCAAGTCTCGTTGTAGAACCAATTATACTAAAAAAAAACCTGGGGAATTTTCTTTTTATAGACATTTTAAAATACAAATGCTTTTGAATAATAGATATTAATTTTTCAGCCAAATTCTTGGGCCAAAAAGGCGGTTGAAATGTCAGTTATTAGAACTATAACCCGGAGATTTTATTTAAGATATTGCCTATGTATCAAAGTACTTGCACACAATACATAAGTCAAATCCTATTTAAAAATTGGGCCCTGGGTGGCAGAGTGGTCTAGGTAGTTGATACAGATCCCTGTATCCTATCACCTATACGGCGTGAGTTAGCGCCCGGGTTTGTACCATACAAAAACGGGTTGCGTTTAACTCGCATCGCACGGGTCGGTGGTTCTCTCCTGGTACTCTGTTTTCATTTTTTAATCTCAATAAAATTTGCAAATAGATGATCTTGGTGAGTCTAAACTATTTCTGTTTTTATATTCTTTTCAATGGTAAATGAACCTGAAGTCTCTATGTGGGATTTACAATGTAAAAGGGAGATAACTTTCTGCCTGTAGAATGTTCATGCATGTTGAGTAAAATATAACTTAAAATGTAGATGCAAAATTTATTTCTCATCTCAACGCAACAAATTATACAAGGAAATGGTTGATATCATTCCATTTTGAAAATTTAGTATTTTAGAAACAAAAAATTACAATAACCTCTCTTTTCTATATATGGAGCTAAAGCTTGAACGGGAAATGAAGCAATATTATTTTCAACTGTTGAAGGAGAATCCCATCATTCTTATAAATTGGGTATTTTTTGTTTGTTTATTTGTTTGATTGATTGGGGTTTAACGCCACTTCACATAATCTTTCAGTCATATCTCCGCGGTCAGTTTTATGGGTGGAGGAAGCCGGAGTGCCCGGAGATAACCAGCGACCTTGGGCAGGTAACTGACAAACAATGTGTTTTTGTATGGTACAAAACGCCGTAAAGGTGATCTGTACAGGTAAGTTTATATTAACTACCTAGACCACTCGCCCACCTAGGGTCCCTTAAAATTGGGGTTTTAAAAATACTTTTTGAAAAGGAATAATAGTTTTAATCCAATTTTGAAGAACAAACTGGAATCATGCAGTTCACAACTGATGCAACTAACTATAGTTGAACTGCCAAAACATAAAAAATGTAAAGAGAAGACAACTAAGATATAGATATCATAAATCCGTGCAACATCTGCTGTAATTGTTGTAATTATCATAATTTAAATATGAGATGATATTAATGTAATCTATAACTCAAATACATCTTAACAAAACAAGAACTTTGCTTATAATCCATGATAGTAATACATATCAGGGATGTATATAACAGAATTTCTAAATCTAAATATACGTCCCTGGTAAAACTCTCAAGAAAATGAAATAGTTTTGTTTCCGCAAATTTGTTGTAAATTTGCCTTAACAGTAGGAAAATATCTATTTTGAAATATCAAAATATTTGTTATTTTTTTATTAATTGTTAACTGCAAATGCAAGCAATAAGTTTAAAGCAGAGACATATAATACAATGTATTATGTCTCTGTTTAAAGTAAACATGATAATATAACTAAGTCATCGGCTTAAAGATACTTTAGAATTTTGTAAAAAAAAAAAAGGGAAAATTGTAAGATATCACGTGAGTGGACAAATATTTTTGTAAATCATTTATAAAATTTAAGAGAACGGGCTAAAGCTATTCCCTTGCTTCACTCCTCTTTCAAGAGTGAAACAACAATTTGCGTTCTCACTTCAGTTAAAGGTAATGTTGGTCAAATTAATCCAGATCAACTTAAGCGTAGTGTGAATGCAATTCATTTACCATTGTTTATCCGTAACTTGATATCTTCGGTAGTTTGAACATGCCCTAATAAGTAAAGTACCGACTGCCTACTGATTATCTATTTTACTCACTGTATTTATTACTTATATTATAAGGATTCATTTTGTTTTATTCAAAATACAAGTTTATTACCAGTGTTGAATACATATGGTATTTTTTTAAAAGCTATACGTACATTTCAACCTTTTAAATAAATATATAGAAAATATTGAAAGAAAACATCGTTTCCTCTACGGATACCCTCCACAGTGGCAAAATATCGGTTTTCAGTTTAATATTATTGAATGTGTTAGCCTTTAGATGATTTGATTATGAGACTGGGAAAAACTTTTTAGACCTCTTGTTCTGCAGACATTTTTACACTCTATAAGACATCCAATTGTAATAAATATAGTCCCGGCGTTCTCGATATCACCACCTGTTAGACAAGAAAATTATCTGACAATTGGTGCTGAAACCTGTGCAACCTTTTTTAAAAAAGGAAACAATTTGTTGTTTGTACACTTATTTCCTTTAATGCATATTGCACGGATCCATAGACCAGTCAGTTTAGAACATCGAGAAATCTCAATGATAGAAAACTTTCTTTACGTTCGAGTACTGAAATAATAAATGCATGTCATCTGACAGCTACAAGCTATTTGAAGTAGAGGAATCAGAAGAAACTGTACTTACCAGTCCATTGCATACTTCCAATGCTACTTTACTTGAGCTATCTCCTACAATATGTCCTCTATAGTGACACGACGCAGAGTCATCTTTTAATCGGTTAAATTTAGAATCTGTCACATTTTTATACGAATTTGTTCGTCTTTCTATTATCAGAGATGGACTGAGAAATCTTTTATTTGGTTCGAGCGATAATAATACATCAGATTGGTCGATATTGATTTTATAATGAATTACTTCACTTCGTCTTCCATCGTGTGGACGACTTCGTTTCTGGCGGTCTGAGTATCGTGGATTCAGTATATGTGATATGTGCAGTCCTGTACCTGTCACTCGGGTTGGAATTGAAATATCATATTGGTCTAGTTCTGATACAAATGATGCTGAAAGTATAAAAAAGACTTGTCCATTGTTTGTTGTTGTGCTACCGTTCATCGGACGTATCCACGGAACTGTTTTTTTTTAATTTCAAAAGAGAAAGGTGCACTTTTAAAACTCTTTGTGATTTCTTTTGTTAATGTCGTTGCATTTAGCGCGAAAGAAATGGGTGTCGGTCGTGCTTGACAAAGTTTAAAGTAGAACGCGAAAATGCAGAAATGGATGTTTCAAATGATTAATGCCACTTACCGAAAAAACGGACAGGGTGGATCACATGAAAACTTGTTGATGTTCCGTGGGCTGTTTCAAAGATATATACACATTTTTTTCTCGAGACTTATTCAAAATGTAAAAAAAAATTACACTGATTTATTTTATACGTATAACATCTTTTTGCATAAAAGTTTCGAGATTGAGCACTGGAAATGCTATTTATCCTAAATGTTTTCTAGAATAAGTTCAATGTTTTATTCAGAATTCACGTGAATGCCTTTGGCAGAAATGTCTAACATAGGTACAAGGACATATGAAGTATTTTTTATGGGGAGTGGTCCAAGTATGTGGGATGGTTATCTTTTGGTTGTGAATTTTTATCACCGAGTTTTTAAATTTCCAGGCTGCTTCTGTAACACGGAAAGATGTTTTTTTTAATTATTCTCATTTTGCGGGCTAGTCTATATAATACGCCATATTCCACTGTAAATATTGGATAATTCACAAGAATTTGAAAAATTCAACTTTTTCAGACCGGATAACTACTCCGGCTCACATGTACTTGCTTCCAGTGCTTATCATCACCATACACAACCCGTATCTTAACAAATACTTGTGTCGACTGTTTTAATATACTGATTACCATCACAAATAGTTTCCAGACAACGGAATTCAACAAAATTGTTAAAATTAGGCGTTTCTTTGATATTTTTGAGTGCAATTAAGCAAACAAGCATGGTGTTATGAGGCATTACATAGCTGAAAAGACAGTCTTTTAACGTGATTGCAAAAAGGCGGTTACCTAAACATTAGGGCTGTACAGAGCTATCTGCGTTTATAACCGCATTATTTGAAACTTTGCGTCATTTTTAGTGCAAAATTAAAAACCATCGTAGACATAAATCGAGACTGGCCTACCTCCTTAAATGGTCTACAATGTCAATTCTGGGTCTGTATCGAAATAAAATGCAAAACTTACAAAACGCATGAATAAACGTGTCCTTTAGATGGACGTTTGACACCAATTCTTTTGGCTATTTTTTAGTACGGAGTTATCGCATATTCATGTAAATGAAACTGTTTTAGGGCAAACTAATCAGCGTTAAGGAGGTAAAAATAAGATAATCACCCCGTTTAATCAATGTCACGAGTAAATTTTTACAAGCCACCCATTAGTTATTCAGATTATATTCGCTTTTAAAAGCAGTCTGAATCTTTAATGACACGAATTAAGCTAGTATTTATATGGTATTACCCCGTTAACCTCCCGCACCGAACCTCTAAAAAACGGTTAAACTCTTGTATTCAACACTGAAGCAACGAGGAAATGCGTCGGTCCTATATCCATGATAAGGTTTTGGGCGATAGCAGTAAAAGGATGAAAAGGTGGTGGTGGTTAAATAAACCAGCATTTAAAAAACTGATTCAAAACATCCCTTTAGATCCAGTTTTCTGTCCTGCAATCTCATAAGGAACGAACCATAATGACCTCAAACGTATATTATACCTTAATCATCATTCATCCGCATTTGAAGAACGGACGTAAATCTTTTTTTTACTGTTATTGGAACTGTTACTATGTTTTTATATATAGTAAAGACATCCATTGTACAGTGACTCAGACAGAAGATGACTAATATGCATGTTAGAGATTCATTGACGAGTTATTTTCCAATGAACTTTAATTCATAAATATTTTTAATTGGGAGATTAAAATGAAATTGTATACGTTTGACCGATTAAAGCATAGCCCAAAGAAACATTAAATCGATTCCATTGTGTTAAACACACAGTGAACGGTAAAACTATATTTAAAAGCCCTTGCTTAATATTTTAATACATCTATTTTTTTCTGAAATTTGCGATGCACCTTTATAGTGTCGAGTGACCTTTCCGTGCATGATTTTTACTGGTATTCTTTCTTTTAAATTTTGTGTCACATTACCTTTGATTTGATATCTTAAGCCCAAAACAGTGCTATTTTTGTCAAATATATGACAAAAGTTTTGCCGGTATTTGACTGTTATAGTTTACTTTGCTCATATTTTCGGTTTGACTATAAATTTAAATATAAGGATATTTCACCGTTTATATTTTGAAAGAATTTGCGTATGCTTGAAACAACATTGTCGTGCAATTTCGCAAAAATTAATTGCAACAGTGCAGTAAAACATTAACGTGTTGTCAAATCAGATTTCACAAAAACTTCAAAATTATACATCAAAACATACAAATTATACATTTAAACATACAAATTATACATCAAACATACAAATTATACATAAACTATATCCAAATCACACATAAAACGTGTCACAATTATACACAAAACATCTCCCAATTAAGTTCGTTTGTATACAGTTTTCAAGTATGGAATCGATGATTAATGAACCGAAGTGTTTGAATGAAGAAAGATTGACATCACACTCAAGTGTCTTCAAGTGTCTTCAACCAAAGATACAAAAATGGAATTAAATGAAATATATAAATGAACAATTTATCTCCACAAAGCGTAAAATGGTTTTGGACGTGTTCAACAGTTTACCTTCTAATTATTCATCTTCAGCATTTTATAGTTTACTTTGATTGAGAAGAAAGACCTCCAATAAACTTAACTAACCCTGATGTTTTCAATGACGCAGAGGAAAGCATGTTATTATTAACGATCTATATGTTTAACTACTTTCAACACAGTTTTTATAGATGTTTTATTATTTGTAATTGAAAAACAGCAATAGGCCAAGTTTATATTGGTGTTTCATTTTTACTCTATGACTGTTTAGGCCTTGGGCACTTGCAACAATAGATTGCTATTCAATATACCACAATAGGTATAAGATAATTGGATTGAAGTTAACAAAGGTGAAAAGGCAACAAGAACTCGCGTAAGCATGCTTTGGCAACGTAAACCCGTGTATAGCATACATGGGCAACCTTTTTACCAGTGTATAGCATACTTGGGCAAAACTTGCTTGGGCAACACAAGCTCGTGTATAGCATATGCTTAATTCGTGTACATAATTCGTTGGCAACATCAGGTATACCGGAATGGTAAACTTATCCTCTTTCCCACATTCGGCACCTTTCGTGGAACCCTATGTCAGAGGTCAGAGGCAAACTTCTTTATTATATAGTCTTGGCTGCTATATTGTAAGAAAATATCTCAACCGGAGACTCAGTTCTTTCTCATCGACCCAGAAAAAACTTAGTATCTATGTACTTGGAATACTTGCGCATTGTCAGCAAATAACTAAGGGATTCGTGAATACAATTCCCTAAGTGCATGTTAGGAGATATATGTTTTTTTCCTGTAAACGTAATGGCCTTCTAATTTTACGAAACTGGATTTAAATGTTAAATATCGTCAAAAATACAAAATCACTCCAACGAGCTTTTGAATGCTGACGTGCTCTAATCTTGCAGTAATAGACATATGAAAGTCCAGTTTCCTAACGCTATTACCAAAACCAGACCCAGTACAGACCGAAAATGGTCATATTAAATACAATTCGGAGATACCAAAGAGACAGAAAAAAATCGTTATATAACTCAATATACAGACAAGACCGTGGCCAACAAGGAACATAATCAATACGAAACAATTCAACCATATTATCAAAATTACTATTTAGAACGACCATCAATATTTCCATTATATTTGTTGGAATTGCTCTCAAACACGAAAGGAAGTTTTTTAACTTAACTCTTAAATACCGATACCCGAGCAACATCATAAGACCAGGTTAACTAGGGTTAGTTAAGTAGAAATAATGGAATTTATTCTCCAATAAAGGGTCCACAATCAAAGGGCGGTAAAAAAATGGCGTTAGTTTGACGTTAAGTGTCACATTTTGTCGACTACACGTGTTTTCTTACCAGGGTTGTCCATATAACAGTCAGGTAACTTGTAAAACACAGGAAAAAAAATAAATAGGATCATGTTTAAGAAAAAGATGTTTTGAATGTCAGTTAATTCATCTAAACTTTTGTTTTATATTGTCTCGTTTATCAATGTTGTAGATTTAATTTACAAACACCGAGGCCTTTGATCCTTTGTTAAAATGTGCGGTCTTCAAAATGATTTTGATAAATGATTATGTCATGTCTGTATTCAACTTCAAATGTAAGATATTAAACTTTGTACCGTCAAGAACTTGATATCAATGGAAATATCCCATGGCATTTTATATATATAGATAATCGGTGCAGTTTCTATACATGTTACAAATAACTCATTCGAAATATAGGCGCTACAAGAGCACTCTA
This sequence comes from Geukensia granosissima, assembly GCA_032357055.1. Lineage (NCBI taxonomy): Eukaryota > Metazoa > Mollusca > Bivalvia > Mytilida > Mytilidae > Geukensia > Geukensia granosissima. The sequence continues at coordinate 1,315 of JAULBM010315253.1, read as the reverse complement.
CAAAGTCTTAAAAAGTTCCTCTTATACAATATATATAATTGTTTGATCTTATTTGCGCAAGCAATATCTATACAAGTATGATAGGATGATCACGTATGATAGGATGTTTGTTGTAATATATGTTTGCTGTACATGTATATGTTGTGTGAATGATTGAATATGTCTTACATGATTGTTATGCCTGTAAAGGCCCTATGATTAGGTAATAAAGAAATTTATTTATTTATTATTTATACACAACTTTTAATTTGGAATAAATATCATAATTCTATACATGATACAACAGCAGAGTGACATTTATTTATAATAAAATATGTGTTCAGGAGAAAAAGAAGAGAGAAAAGGATAAATACACGGCGACATAACACATAAAAAGGGTATTAATTAGCTTGAATCTCTCGATGGATCAATTAGTGTGGCTGAATCAAAATAACAAAGCAACTAGCACTCACAGAAGCGTTACACCCATAACAGTCATATATCCAACAAAAACATGTGTAAAGACTGCATCTCTGTGATGTTTAATGAACAACATGTGCACGCTTTGCATAACGTACTGACAGTTATGTAGTAAGGTGGCAGGGTGACAAGTGGAGTCATTAAACAAATTATCAGATGTATCAAGACGCATGCACGTTTGTTTGTAGTACTTCAAAAGTAATAACGTAAGCTAACAGAAGTCAAGACGACATGATATAGAATCGAAGAACAGAAAAATATTGCGCAATACGAATGTTTAAGCAATTAGATAGTCAGAAACCTGAAAACATGCTGCTTGTTTTTTCTCTCTATGTGCGTCAAAGCTACATAACGCACAAAAAGTTCAAATGGACTAACTTCAACCGTGACAATATGTTGAGCGAAAGACTCAGTACAGAATCATGATATATTAATTATACTAGTTAACTTTACGTCATTCATCAAACCTCAAACAGGAGTGCAACCAAAATACTTCCGAATGACTTTATCGATAGGAAAATCGGACTTGATCGGTCATCGTTTCACAAACATGACTGACGATTAGCCTAAGGTTCTGCGTGTCAATGGGATCTTAACATATCAAATGGGGAGGGAGGCTGAGAGTCGCAGGAAAGATTAGCATATTCAATATAATTTCTTCTTGGAAGAATATTTGCTACAATTAAGATATCCAAAAATTTATACAAAACGGAGACTTTGTCTTGGTTTGATCCACGTTGTTTTCGAATCATGTTGTCTTTTCCACCCGGTATTTCGTTACAACAAATTGATTAAAACTTTCACTAAATTCTTTCATAAATATAAAGATTTGGTATCAAAATTTGGATGTACTTGT
>JAULBM010315243.1:0-13861 GCA_032357055.1 Geukensia granosissima | reverse complement strand
TGTGGATTCTAAAAAATTCCAAAGATCTGTTAGAATGCCTCAAATCAAGGTCCCTTACCTCTTGCAATAGCATCAAAGCATTTGATTTCACACCCTGTATACTACTATGCCACATTCAAAAATCAAAGAAAAATAAAGCGCCTTAGTTCACCTCTATTGACAGATGACAATGGATATCTTCCGACTGTCATAAATACAAATCCGTTCCTATACCGGTTGTGAGAAACATCGATTTTGAGTATACACCGGCTTTGACTACTGAGTAACACGACGGGAGCCACTAGTGGAGCAGGAGTTGCTTACCCTTCTGGAGCCCCTGAACTCACCCTGTTTTTTGTAGGGTTCGTGTTACTCCAACTTTAGTTTTCAGTGTTGTGTTGTGTGTTCTATGTTTTTCTTTCGTTTCATTTTGTTGGCCATGATCTTGTCTGTCTTCCGAATTAACGATTTCTGTCTGCCCCATTGGCATTTTCGAATTCCTTACACAGATTTATCAACGTTTAACAAATATGTGAAATTTGATTATGCTGGACATGTGTTTCCAGGGTCAATCTTTTCAGCAGGATTTAGACCAAAACTAAGAACGACTATGATCTTAAAGCTTAAATAGTAAAAAAAACATTCACATCCAAAACGAATCGAAAAATGCAGCCCGAATCCAGCAGTTAAGACATCTAACATGTGCAATACAAGAAATGAAGTCAATGCACGGCTTTTTCCCGAACCAACAAAATACTATCGACAAGATTTTTTTTAAAGAATTGATAGTTTTTTTTACAGGAAAACAAATTTTCTCCACAAAATCGGAAAGGAACAAAAATCAGTCTTGAATTTTTGGATGCTTCCTCTCGCACTCAAAAACCAATTTTGCAGAGTGAGCAATCGAATTACTATATAAAACTTCATTTCCAGTTATGATACAAGTTCGTTTCGAAATTTAAAAAGAAAACCAAGACTACGTAAACACAAACTAATGTAACAAGAATGTTTATTAACAGGTTGAACATTAAATTTATTCGCGTCTTTTTTGTTTGGTATGAATTAACTAAATTGATTTATAAAACATGTTGGTCCACGATCAATGTGTTTATACTGTTTGACATATTTATTTTTTTTCCATAGAACAGATGTATATAATTTTGTATTTTTTGAAAATATTACTATTGTATATTCAGTAATTATTGCGTTCGAGGAAGCAAAATCATAAGTTAACAAGGAAAATATCCCAAATAAAAAGAACTGTGGTAAACTCAGCTGGTCCTAAATTTTATAGCTGGTGGAAGAATAATAGCGACACTAAGTTCGAAGTCTACTCAATTACCTAATGTGTGATTCCCTGCCTCATCAAAATGTGTCTTCAAATACCCAAAAATATAGTTGCTACCGCTTTTAACTGAAAAAAAAAAACACATTTGCTGTTCCGATTAAAATATATACGTGTAAAAGGGCATCCCCTTTTTGATAACAATTTGACCAAACTAAATAAAATATATCTGCATCAAAACATCTAACACTATACTGGTTATACATGTTGAGATGCATTCGCGTTCACCAGCATTAATTTAACAAATTTAACAAAGAGTTCTATCACAGCTTGAATATTTAACCAATTCACTTCTTTTTGTTTTGTCCGAATTGATTATATTGATTTACAAAAACATGTGGGACCAAGATCGATGTGTTTTCACTGTTCGACATATTTATTTTTTCAACGAAAAATTAAATGTAATTTTGTAGTTTATTTAAATAAAATAAAATTATCATCTTCAAACTGCTGCCCTTTTAAGAGAAAGCAAAAACCAAAAGTTAACAAGAAATACATGTAATATCCCCCTAAAAACCATTGTGATCTCAGGTTTGCATTTTAATAACATAAAAAATACACTTCGTAAAAAAAAGATCCAAACACTGTAAGATGATTTACTCATAACCAAACAAACCGAAACAGCCAACTCGGTAATCTACCATAAGCAATACAAAAAAAGAATCCTTCTCCGTTATATCGGGGGATAAAAATTTAAATTTTTTCTGGTAATTTCTGTAAATAATAGGTAGTAAAATTCATGATAAAAAGTCTGACAACTGGGCTTGTTAATATCCTCGTCTAGTTTACTGGCAAAGTCAAAAGCTAATGGTTTCAAAATACAAGTTTACCATTGTTAAATAAATATAGCAAAATTTGATATGCTATATATGCATTTCAAAAAGTAATCTCTCATAACATATTTAGTAGCATTAAGTAACATTGAAAAGCCGACATCTAAACCTAGTGGGGTTAATAACTCATATCCAAATTAACCGAAATAGGCAACATAATCAAGCGATTAGGACATCTACCATGTGCAGCCTTAGGTAGATAGATCAATATAAAGGAATATGGAGGGTTTAAAAAGTAAGCGTTCAAAGGCCCATTATTATAAGGAATGGTGACATTTTGTAGAATCCTATTTCCCCAGGTGTAAACGAGCGAATCCTCGTAACAACTGTAAGCATATCCGATAAAAATAACGGCTATGACAAGGCGGTGAGACCATTTATTAATGCATTTGCTATCGATAAGATTATTCCGAAAAAATTTAATCTTTAAATGAATTATTTATCTATGTGCTCATGATTATTTATATTCTGTCTGCAGGCTCGAGATAGAATCGAGTATCTAAAGAGGGTTTGATTCAATAATGTATATCAGTTAAATTGGTGAACGATTGTTATAACCCTAAATTCCAAAACAATATGCTTCTTGAATCAGGAGAGTGATTATTGAAGTCTTTATAGGTAAGGAAAGGTAAATATTGCCACAAATAAGGTCAAAGTTTATAACTGGAGGATTCAAACTAAGAAATATGTATATTGTTGTATGTTTATATGTATGATATTGTTATTTTCTGGAATAAATATTGGTTTGAAGCTGTTTTATTAGTGCATTGTGGTTTTTATATCAATTTAATGACTGTTTAGGTATCGCTGGTCAGTGGTAATGTTCAATTTTAATGTAGTATCATCAATAAATTTTAGAAACTCGTTATATTTTGTTTATTGATTTTTACAGTTTTTTTTGGATTATTTCTAATCTTAACTAGTAAGCATGAATATCATTTTGGCTATGTTTTGGAAACAAAATATATCATCGTTTTACATTGGAACATATTTTTGAACTTTATTCTTCGTTAGATTTTACAAAATATAATAAAACTTTGAAGAATTTATGTCTTAGGCGATGTGTAGTTTTGTGGAAAATTATGTTTCATTAATTCGTTGAAATTGTTTGTGGAACGATTCTAGTGAACAACCCATGCAAGATATCCAAAGTGCATAGTCAAAAAATAGAAGAACCAGAGTTTTTCAGACGCCCGTTTTGCTAACCTGACAGAGACTCCTTACTAGTCCTACCAGGAGGAATGTTTTACAAAATTTTGGTGGTAGAGCCCAATTAGCTCAGTAGTTTTACACAAGAACATTCAAAAATGAATACCTTTAGAGTCCTATTAAACAACAAGTTTTGCCGTGTTGTTCCAACCTACTTGGTAGGCAGAAATGCAGAATATAATTTTCAAGAGAATATAAACAAATTTAACTGGAGGTTACTAGGTTAAAGTTAGACCGGTTTTTGCAGCCATCTTTGTTGGCGGGCGTATATACCGGACAAAATTTTGGTAATGGACAATCAAAGGCCCAGTTAAGTTTCTGACAAGGAGATTTTCAAGAACATTTTTCATAGAGTCCTTTGTTAAACTAAGTTTGACTGCTAAGCCATCTTTGTTGGCTGTCAATGATGAAAGTCAAAATTTTGATAGAGGACTATCTCATTGTGGTTGCATTTGATTCAAAAGTATCATAAACGAGGATTTTCAGGATGATTTCGCATATGATCCTATATAACAACGTTCGACTGACGTGGTTATCTTGGTCGGTAGGCGGGGAAGCCAGACATAATATAGAAAAATGTAAGGACGATTCCAGCAAAGTTTGGTTGCAATTTACTCAGCAGTTTCCGAGAAGAAGATTTTCAAGTAAATTTCACTTAGATCATGTTTAATAATCTCGGTTGTGGTCGCCATCTTGGCCGGTGGTTGGGGAGGCTAGGAGGTCCTGTTACGACCATTCCACCAAAGTTTGATTGTTTTTGGCTCTGCAAGTTATAGCCAAAAAGGTGTTTTAAATAACACTCTAAATTCCAATTCATAGAAACGACGGTCACCTTGGAAGGCAGGCAAGGATGCCGAACACAGTTTTGGAAGGTGACCACCCAAGACCATTCCACAAAAGTTTGGTCATAATTGTTTGAGATAGGTTCAGAGAAGAATATTTCGTTTGTAAATGTTGACAGACGACAGAAGGCGGAGCAAAGTGATGGCAAAAGCTCACATGAATTTTTAGGCCAGGTGAGCTAAAAACCCAGAGCAGACAAAATAGGGAAACGGAAACAAAAACGAAAATAATTTGGACTACAATTCCTTTCAAAACAGGACAGGGTCAGGTGATCCGGATGTTCCGCACTCATTTCCAATGTGAAGTCCCTGGGGATCAAAATAAATGTAAAATCCTTATGTTTAATTTGGAAGGATAGGAAATCTTGTCAAATTGGGAAAATACTCCAAAAACACCAGTCCTATGTAAACAAGAAGGAATATTAGATGCTTCGTTAGGGTAATAGTTAAGGCAATCGCCGATAACTGACAGCTTTATAGGTAGGGTGTCAGGCAGATGCTTGGAAGGACATCAGGAAGAATCAACGGTCTTTTTTTATCAAATACAATAATGCAAGTTCGAATTAATTTTTCGATTGATTGATTGTTGTTCAACGTCCGATATTTCATTCATATTCAATTAAATAACAAGTTATCAAATAATAAATCATAAAAGGGACTAGATTAGGGGTTATTTTATAGCCACATGATGCCAAATTAAAACTGTTTGGGTAGGGGCGGAAAATTTAGCCTTAGAAACTGGCCATCTATTAACTACTTGTTACGAGCTGTTGCTTTTACTTTGCTCTTCGTTTATTTTTCAATAAAAGTCGAGTTTATTGCAAAGATAATGCTATTCATGGCTTTATATGCTAGTTCAACAACAGATTCGTCAAAAGCTGAAAAAGAATCCGAAGCATAATCGTTTTAAAATGTTTGAAGGAGATTTTATTAGTAGATATAGGCTGTTGTAAATTTTCGACAATTCTGTTAAATGCTCACAAAAGAAAGGGTATCGACAGAAACAATACTGCATTGTTTATCATTGTTTCGGCTGGTTGTTACGTGCCTATCAGGACGTTTTAGCAAAGAAATATGAACAGTCAGGATTGGAAGGTTTAGATACATTATTCCTTCAAAGTTCTTGATACAGCAGACGTTTGACATTAATGGACATTCATCACTGTTCAGATGTTGTATTTTAAACTACACTGTCATTGTCAAACCAGTGTTTGAAAATTGGCTCGTTTGATACGATTAAATTTTAAAATAGAGAAGAATTTATTTCCAACTTCAATGAGAACTTGTGTTAACATTACCTTTTTTAGAAAACAGATATGAAGTTGAATTTAAAACAATAATAAATGATTCAGTTTCTAATATATTTCAATTTCGACTGAATAAAAGTTGCAGCAAGACGTTCTATAGAAGAAATTTAACCGACGAACTTACTTATAATTATATGCCATATTTGACTCTCAGCAAAAGGTTTAAGAAAGTATGAATGATAAGAAAAATTTTTTTTTTGAATTTTAAATATGCACTTAAGTAGAAACTAAAAAAATTTGAAATGTTAGTAAAGATGAACTTTTATAACTATTTATGAAACAAATTTATATAAGTATTATTTTAGAGGGTTATTGCGTGTCAGTAAAAAACATGTAAGTTTTTAGTGTTTTTTCTCATACAGATAAGGTTTTATGGTACAAATTAATTGCGTAAAATATCATGGTTGAAATATTTTTTCTTACATTTGACATAAGATAATTACGGCTTAAGGAAAATTAAACTTTACTAAACTTTTGCATAAAATAACAATATTCGACTAGACTTTCTAACTTACTCATGTGCCTGTCCCAAGCCAGGAACCTGTTGTCCAGTGGCTGTCGTTGTTTAATTAGTCATTTATTGTTATATGTTCACCATTTTTGCATTAGATAAGGTCGATTGTTGTGTTTTATGTATAATTTTACATTTTGTATTTCGGAGCCTTTTAAAGCTTCCGTTGGTATGGACACTGGTTCATTATTGAAGGCCGTAATGGGACCTGTAGAAGTTTAAATTCTACTGTCATTTGGTGGGTGGCTGTCTCATGGACAATCATACCACATCTCCTTTTTTATATTACATGCTTCTATCAGACAGTTTAGCAATTTTTAGAAATGTTTAAATGGTAAAGGTATCTAATATTACCATTTCCTTACCACTCAAAACTAGTGGTTGTTATGTTTGAATTATCTCTCTTTGTTTATATTTGTGTAATACAAAGATTTAAAGACTTTTAATTTCTCCGATAAGCACGCAACATTTAGGAGTTAGAATAAAGAATGGTTGGCCCAGAGTCATTGTAATGCGTCTGGGTAAAGTGACATTTCTTTTTGTGGACTCTTGCTTTCGTGAGCTAGCACGTTAAAAATCCGACTGAGATTTTCGGTCTAGTACAAAGCAGGACTTCATTCATCATCTTCATTCATTTATATGCTTTTGTCCTGAATATGCATGAAATGTTTGCTTCTGGATGTCAAGCAACATTCATTCAATCAATCAATTATTTCAAAAATTATAACAAAATATATGTATATATACAACACTGTTGTGTATGATGTTAAATACCACACACACACACACACACACACACACACAGACGCACAAAATAAAATAAATGTTTTTTCGCTCTACGACAGAGCTTCATCTGGCATATAATATAACTTGGCTCTGAATAATTTATATCTACCTGTGAAATAAAATAGTTCAACCTAAGTAGTTGAGAAAAGAGAAAGTTGTAGAAAAAGGCATATTAGTGAAATCACAATGCAGTATTTGAAATGTTTTAATGAAAAATTACATACTGGTGATATAATATGCCAAATAAAAAACAGAAAAATCAATAACAGAAAACACACAATACTCAATGAAATAGCAAGGAGTAAATTAATAGCAAGGTCCTTCTTTCACTTTTTAAAGAAGAATTCATTCAGAACTCCTGTGAAATACCAAAAAAGAAAATGGCCAGACCGTTTAGTTTTCGGTATATCGATGGTGTTTTTCATTGAATAATCATCAAGTGAATATCTCGACCAAATATATCCCAGTGAATTAGAAATTAAGGACATCACAGACTCATCAAAATCTGCTTTATACCTAAATTACCTTTATACCTAAATTTTATTCCTTGAAATTGACCAAGAGAGAAAACTTGTTTTTAATATTCACGACAACGTTCCTATTGTAAACTTTCCATATTTATGTTGCAATATTCCAGCTTCCACCTGGATACGGGGTTTATGTTTCGCAGTTGATTCGATGCTCTAGTGTTTGTTCCACGTATCGGCATTTTCTAAAGAGATTATTGCGGTTATTACTACAAAGAGGATACCTCCAATCAAGTTGAAATGGTCCATGCTAAAATTTTATTATCGCAATCACGAATTGGTTGATCCATATGGTATTAGTGTATCTCAACTAGATATGGACCTATTACCGGTTATACAACAATACGTTGACCTCTTCCTGGATTGACGTAAATCCGCAATTAGAGTTTAAGGATTCCACGATGGGTGTTGCTCGCAAGATAGGGGATGCTTACCCTTCCTGAGCACCTGATAATTCTCCTTTGTTCCTTTTGTTTTCGTTTGGTCTTTTGCTTTGTTTCGAATTTGTCTTGTGTGTTTGAACTATGACCTTTTGATAACTAACATGAGTATTGTACACTAGTCTCAATAAATCTTCTATAAACATGCTGCAGTATCATTGCATAAGGGTTTGTTTGTGAAATGATGAAATATGTACGAAAGAAACAATATTCGAAAATAAGTAAAATTGGCGGCATAATCTGATTTCTTCGAAATCCAAAGACGCTTAAATTTTGTACAATTTAACCTTTTAAACATGCTTGGACTGCTATACTCTGCCTATTGTTCTTTCAAACAATAGATTTGGCGGTCTAGCAATTTCATTTGCTTGCCAAATGAGTTCATTCCGGCCACAATGAAGATGATGACAATACGTCTTTGAATTCACTTTTATTTCTGTAAAAGCTAGGTTAATTGTGGTTTTTTGACAATTCATTAAATGATTTTCCCCATTATAACGAATTTTTTCTTACCATTAGGTGTCAAACCACGAATTCAACCTCGGATTTGGAACACGACACACACAATATAGGCCCATTCATTTCATTGTGCTGTATTTTAATAATTACCGAATGAATGTGAATAAATGCAAAAAGTTTTATGAAAAGATAAACATGTTTCGATAATTTGAGTCCTAGTTTGCCCAGTTTAATGGTATTTTTTAAAAAAATATGCACATTTAGTACATCACCTATAAAAAGTTAGTCAATGCATATTTTTAACAGGGGGGTTTCCCCAGGAGATCACCGTTTAACTAGAAACCCCTTGTGATTTTTGTGTGAAGATAGCCAAGTCATGTACAAATCATGATATATGTGGTCAAGGTCAAGTTAAAGTTAAGACAAAAGAGGTAGACAACTTTAAAAAATAAGGATTTTAGTTGAAAATGTTGAAGAAATTAATTCATGTGTAATTAGTGTTTTTTCTCTGTTACCTAGACCTTGACGGGTTCATTCAAAGGTAGGATCGAGATAACTAATCAAGCCAGTCAAGCATAAAATCCATTAGCTCTTCAGTTGTTTCTTGACCATCTTAATGAACACTTCTTCAAAAGAACCGTATATCACACTAATGTCGAAATATTTACAAAAATTAACTGACCAATACCAAAGCCTTGTGAATTGTTTCGTGAGTTATCATTATACTTATTCAATTGTACAGTGATCTTTACAGACAATTTATTACTCTAGAGATTTCGTAGGTGGTCAGTAAGGTACCACATCGTTCATTACTTAGTTTGTCTCTGATTTTATCAGACATTTTATCACACCCCCTCGTCTAACTGCTTCGGTTGTCACGTCGAGTAAAAGCTGTTACATTTGGATAAGTAGGAGCAACTTCTATTCTGCTCGGACTCAGTATAATGAATATAGGTAAGGTGACCTGTCTTCAAACGGGGGTTGTTTTCTTGTGTGATTGAACACTAGTTATCAGGCTGTGCACGTCACACACTTTGAAATAAGGTTGTTTTTTTTCATAATCTTAAATTGACAAATTGAAGATACAGGCAATTTCTTGGCTAGTCTGTGATCTTACAAGACACGTCATGACACCGGTGATTCTTATTGGTTAGTGATCATGCTAGATACTTCATGACACCATGCAGTGATTCCTTAGTGGTCAGGGATATTTGTATAAAATCTTTAGTTTTCTCGTTAGTGATCTTTAGCAGACACTTTATCAGACTTTGATTTTAACTGCAAAACAGTAATAAATTCATGATAAGACAATTAAATACCAGTCTTCATACGAATTATGCAACAGATAATGTTCTTTTGTGAAGCCTACAGACATTTAAATTTGATATTTTGTCAAGAACGTTATTTCATTAGCATTTGATGTCTGTTCTAAATTCTCCTCGGAAATACGTTTTTTTTTCAAATGTTCTATAAAACAGGAAAAATTTTTCCAGTAAAACGGATGTAAATTTTTCAGCCAAATTATCCCGTGAAGAAGCAATTTGAATAAAATATTTTGGCAATTCCGAATTGTGTACCTTAAAATTATTGGAAATGACACATCGTGTACCTTAAAATGATTTGAATGCAACATAAATTAATAACTGAAGCATTTCATGGTGGACTGGTACTTAACTGAACAATATGAAATTAAAGGAATGGAAGATATACCGAAAAGACAGCAGCCCAATCTAAATTGAGAATTAGTACAAATTATTTATAAATTAATCTGCGTAGAAAGCGCTTTTGAGGCTAAAGTTTTTATATTCCGTTATCTTTGTAATCTACGTTCGGGTTAACATCGTAGAAAAAACTTTCTGCAAATGATGATATTTGTTACATAGAAAACTAAATGCAATATGCAAATGATCAGATTTTGTAAGCGATGTGTTCAGTTTGTTTAAGGTTTGCAACCTCTTGCACCACCAATGTCTCTACCTTCTAGATCGAAGATTTTGCTGTATTTCATTTGTTGCAAGAAATTTTCTAACTGACTAATCTATTTCCCTTCCCTCATACACCTAAATATCCTGTCACTTCACACACTTGCCTTGAAAATGACTTTGGTACGATTCCAGTAAAAAAAGCAAGTAGGTCCTGCTATAGACACCTTTTTCAAACAAAAACAATTTTGACCACCTACCAGTTGAGAATGGCTCTTCTTATGCAATTTTATTATTTTAGTTTTATTATTTTAACAACAACAAGTTTATTTAAAATGTGTCTCAGATGCTCGTGAAAAGAGGCTGTGGTCATGATTTAACTGTTCGGCATCACTTTTCTTGTTTGTGAATGACGAACTCTGTTTACTTTATTTATGTTAAGCTGCGCCTTAAACTTCCACAAAATATTGTAATGAAATTTTGTCAAGGGATAAAAATTTTCACAAAACTTTTTAAAAGAAATCCTAGATTTCTATTTTCGACTTAATATGTTTTTAATAAATCAGCCATACACCAAAGACGGTCGAATCTAAACTTCATGCTGCTTTTGAGAGATTCCGTAGCTCACTTTGGATATAGTGTCAAATATCAGTTCAGTTATTGCTTTACCTTAGATAATGAAAAATGTCGTTGAGGGAACATTGATCTTTAGATGTACAAAAAACTTATTTAAAATTTAACAGAGGTTTGGATAACATAACATTAAACTGATACAATATCAAATTTTTATTATTTCTTAGGAGACAGAAATAGCGAAATTTAATATCCTTGATGATTTTTGAAGACAGTATTTTCACATTTAATGAGAATAAAAATAGATATATCTACTTGCGAAATCACAGAAACTATCAAAATGAAACATTAGAGAACATTTTATTGCATCTAAAATAAAACTTTTCCATTGGATAAGTATTTGTGCAAGAATAGAAATGTAAACCAATAACTTAACTCTAGTAGTTTCTGTTTACCAATGGAATACCCTTTTGTTTAACTAAGAGGTTTTTAATTGAAATTACATCTTTATATCTTTGGTAGAAGAAATTTATCAGTCATTCGTTGAATACAATTTTACAATATTACTAATTAGGGATAACATTAAGTATATCCATATTTGAATAGCAAAACTTTCCCCACAAAGCAATCAATTTTATATTATTTTATATATTATTGATTTTACATCTGCTCTATACTCGGATTAGCTTACTTTTAAGAGATTTTGCTTGTAGAACTTTTTTGCTGCACCTCTCGAAAAAACGCTTTTTGTTTTAAAAAGCTACCAACAAATAATTGTTGTTTATTTAGCGGAGCACTCCAAAAAAAAAAAAAAAAAAAAAAATACAATACAGCTATATTGAAACATTTTACTTTGTCGATCAATAATCATTTCGCATATTGCTGTGATTACCCAAACATTCTATGCCTTGAAATCTTATGTTTTGCCATAATTGCTTTAATCGAGGCAAACATTTGGGTTTTATGATAGTTTTGGTATTTTAAATATTTTCTTGTCTGAAACCACCGAGTCAATTGTTACCAAACTTTGATGGAATGTTTCTTTTGTTATTCTTCTGCCAAAATGATTTCCTTCATTCCCGCAATCCGCAAGGAGTCTTTAAAGTGCTAAAAAAACCGGTGTCATTTTTAAACACGGAGTGTCTTTTAAAGTCCGGACGGGTTGTGAATTTATATATCCCCCACAACCAAGGACGCCCATTATGGAGGAACAGTACCTTTAGTACCGGACTGCCTAGTGCCTATTCTGCGCCTTCACTTCCTCTGGGAAGAGCTGATCGAGAATAAAGATATTTGTGGGTCTAAGAGGTAGAACTGATGCTAGTAGTTAATAGAGTTACAACTTCATACTTTTCCTTTAAGTGCTTTTAGAACATTGCCAATGACTTTTTTCCATCTCTTCTCTCACTTTTCGTGTTATACTTTGATTCTTGGTTCCGTTTGGACCACCGTTAGTTCAGATCTAAAATCGTCAAACTTTTCCGGTAACTTAGTAATCCTGATCATACGATTTTAACCTTCATCGCTTGGCAAATCTTCTCAATGCAAGATTCGAGAATGAGCCAAATATTGTTAACGTTCTTTTGAAAAGCATTGATTTTTTCCGCTTTCAGACTGATATATTTGGAACGAAATATCTTGGTCGATGGTATGATACGGCTTCTCAACTGTCAAGTCGTTTTCTGATCTGAACATTTTTTCTTTTTTATGAACCATTTGTTTGTGTCTATTAAGACTGTCCGTTCTAGATAGTTGCATGTCACAGAGAAAACAAAGGACACTAAATTCCTTCATAAATATAAAGATGATTTGGTATTCAAATTTTGATGTACTTGCAATTATCCCTTAAAACACAAGATATCACATCATACTTTTTACACAACATTGTAAATAAAGCTCGGAAATTTAAACGAAATCCACATGGTCTTACAATTCATCTTTATCAATTTATCCGTAAAGGATATCTTACAGCGTTATTATTTAATCTTTAAATACGGTTTTTATTGGTACCATTGTTTACTTTCTTGTAAATACGAAACTAAACAGTTTATATTTGTTATAAAATTGTCTATTTCATGTCTATATATTTTTATAATTGCATTTGCACAACCAATGTTTTCTTTGACTTCTAATGATATTTGAACACTAAATCCAGTTTGAAGTTTTAATTGACATCGTAGTAGCCCTTGGGTTTTGAACAGACAGCAACTGCGAGTCCTCTTTCGATGTCTATTCTTCTGTTGTTTCTTGTATTAGTATTAATTATATTTGTTGTAGGTTTCAGTATCAATTTTTAAAAGTGTCTCTTAATTGCTGTTTTGTCAAACCACTGTCTTTGGTTTAGGGGAGAGTTGAGCGCTCACAAACCGGTTTAACCCCGCAACATACTTTATGGGCTTATCCAAAGTCAGGAATGTAGTCCTGTGGTAATTGTTGTTTGATTAGTCATTTATTTTTTCTTCACCAATTTGTCAATAGATTGTCGTATTTTATGAATAGTTTTACATTTTGTATTAAGGAGACCTTTTAAAGCTTCCTTTATGTTATACACTTCTGTAGACCTGTAGAAATTTAAATCAGACTGTCATATCTTGGATGGATGTCTGGTGCACAGTCTTGCAATATCTCCTATTTTTATTATAGAAATAAGACATGTTTTCACTTCAAATTCCACTGTAGAAATGACAGTTTGGTCCTTTAAAGGTACTATATATGTAGATATACCACATTGGTATGGCTCTATTGATTCACCGAAGCTACTCGGTTGCTTAATTCGTTCTGTTTTGGTTTGGGTATTGTGTGTGGTGTGTACCGTCATGGCGGGTATCTACTACAGTTATTGGGTGGAGTTTGACTCGTAAAAACTTGCTCAGATGTTGTTTCTGATGGTGTGCAGCCTGTGGTGTTGATTGAACAGTAGTGTGGTGTGCCGTGTGTATTGCTTTGATATCTACAACAATGTGAAAGTGGGGTGTGGTGTGCCGTGTGTATTCGTTTGGTATCTACAACAATGTGTAAGTGTGGTGTGGTGTGTCGTGTGTATTCGTTTGGTATATACAACAATGTGTAAGTGTGATGTGGTGTGCATTCGTTTGGTATCTACAACAGTGTGTAGCTGAGGTGTTGTG
>JAULBM010315232.1:0-13861 GCA_032357055.1 Geukensia granosissima | reverse complement strand
ATCAAATAAGTGTGTTATCTGATAAATTATTCAACATGAAATCAGTGTAACGTTTCTTTTTTTGACTAGTATATAATACTGACGCTATTATAAATACAACTGAATTCATGTATTTCGCTTATTTCAGATGATAGTATTTGCGATGCAAGTGTTTGCAGGAGCTTTGGAGCTCTTCAAATGGTACACCCATGGTAAGGAGTAGATCTATGCAGTATTTGAGGACAAACATTTAACTTGTGTTTATTTTTTTATATTATATCAGGGCATGGAATAAATAAGAAAGTGTCTCTGTTACTATCGCCGTTGCAAAAACTACGCCTTGGTCAGTCGCTCAGTCGCGAAGATGTATCGATATTACTGTCACATTTAACGTTAACCAAACTTTTTAAATTTATTTTCTTCGTGATTTTTATACAGAATAATATAAATCCAAACCATTATTAAAATAATTGTGAGTTAATGAACTAATTTACCATAACCACATAATAATGTGTTTCCTACCATAAATAAACCAAACTGCAGAACACATTGTATCAATGGAAATATCAATGATCTGCTCATATAACTTATATATTTTTGCCGTTAACATTGTCATTGTAAGATTCTAACTTTACAAAAATGTCTTATTTATTTGTGTCTTTTTTACCTAAGCATTTAAAAAAAAATACTATTAAATAATAGTTTTTGATGTGTATGCTTTGCTATGAGTTTATTGCATATATAGTTCGTGAGGAGAGAACTTGTATACGTTGGAGTAACATATGTTAATTCCTATTGTTCATTAGCAATAAAATAATTTAATTGTACAACATATAAATTAAACTAAAATTCCACTTAGCTCAAGCTAATGTCATGCAACATCATGTGAAAAATGTGACGTTTCGATTAATAACACAATTTTCGTTTGCATAGAGTCAAAAAAGGACAACCAGTCTGCAAAACCATGCTCCCGTATTGAAAACCGGAAAGAAATTCCGTCTACCAAAGCTTCAGAGAATAAAAACAATTTTGGTGGAATGCGAAAAGGGTTTCTGTTGTGAAGGATTTTTGGTATAGTACATACAGCAATACATGGTAAAGTATCGACTATTTAATTATCTATAAAATAGTTTTACGTGAAGTCCACTGTTCGCCATTGAATCTCGGTCCAGTTGTCGTTGACGTTCGTTTAGGGGATATAAAGTCGCAGATAAAGTCTCACGTTAGATTCATCCCTATCTCTAACCCGAAAAATTAATTATGCAAATTCCGAAATCATAATCTTGCTGTGGAAACTAAATACCAAAAAAGATGAGAAACCTCACCGTATCTTCACAAAAACTTTAAAAACTTTAAAAATTAGTGTTTGGCGGTCTCAAAGTATCATGAGTCACAAACGATTTTAAAAGTGTTTTTTCTTTTTCTGTTGTTATTCTACTTAACCGAAATTAAAAAGAGTTTACTCGAATTTATCAGCATTTTACACAGTCATTCTGGCAAATGTAGCAAACTTAAATCATCTTTGATTCAGAATTAGAGGCGTCGCAATGTCGTTCGATTTCATGAGATTAATAAATAAAACGCGCGAAAATAAATCCACACTTTCCGTTTAAACAGATCGTACAAATTAGACGAGACACGACTTTCTTAACCTTTCACATTCACGAATAAGTCTACCTCAACATTTTTGATCCTCTTTTTAAAGGAAAATTGTAAATATTTTCAAATATGCGAAATCACAAAAAAGTTACAAAGGTCCATAATCAAAACGCCTCTGTCACGAGGGAGAAGTATGGCTCTGTGTGATGATCTCTAAAATCACAAGTGCTGATGCTAACAGACTGGCACATTATATTAGGCCAAAGTTTTGTTTTTCTTTGTTTTGCGTCAGCTTGATGGCAGGTCTTTGAGGTCCTTTTTTACAAAACCACACACAAAGAAAACGTTACTAAAATTGACGGATGTTGCTTAGGACTACGAAAATTAACAAGAATTAAAGAAATGTGTAGTGTTTTGATAAAATGTTGATTAACTACACACAAATATATCACTTGAATATTATTTTCCAGCCAGAACTTACTTTGAGAATTGACTCCAGAAGTGCTATGCATAAAAGATTATATTTGTGTTTTTATATTGTATGTGTTTTTTCTGCTTGCTGGCGGGTAGGTTTTCAGATGTCTAGTTGACGCAAAACAAATAAAAAACAGACACGGCCTATACCTTAGACGTTTGAGATTTACACGTTTTGTATGGCTGTCTCATGGATGGACAAACATACTCCTTATTCTATACTTGTAACATTAGTGACAATTAATACAGCATATGGAATACCCCGCTACGACTGAACTAAATGAGTTGTTTTCTTTTATGTAGGTGAAGGACATGTTGCAACAGAAGATTCTGAATTATGTTTGTGGCAGTTTGGGCTTCTACTATCAGTGACTGGCAAAGAAATGTTGTCTGTACGGAACGTTCTGGTGCATTTAATGATTGCAGAGCTGTAATGAAAGTAAACGGCGATCTATAAATGTCCACTGTGAGGTCGTTCTAGAGAACTTTTAACAAAGAAGGATTCGAATAGATCCTGAGTGTCACAAAGATGCACATGGCTTCCCGGAAAGAGATGCAAAGGATGGTTTTCGTTGGAACTCAAATTAGTCGGTTCCTTTGAAAACTGAGCTGTACTTTATGCCCGAATAGAAGGCTTTAAGGCACTGCAATTGTACAATATCTAATATACTATATTGAAATAGTAATATAGTGTTTAAATTTGGTTTTAGAACTACAAGCCTTGAGTACATATCGAATTAAAAAATGTAACAATGAAGAAATTTTATTAAGAGATTAAATTTTGCACAATATGAAAAATTATTTTTCATTTGCTTTCTGCCTGATAAAATATAGTTATTTTAATGGAGAAAATCTTTTCTGTTACGAGTTATTACTCTAGCTGTTAAAGGCAAAAGTCATATAGACTGTTACCGGAATAAACCTATTTGTTCTTTTTGTTCTTTAAGGGGAAAAAATTCAAAAAGAAAAAGAAGACCAGTATTGTTAACGCGGTTTCACAAAGTCCCGACTTAACCGAAAATCCAGTTCTTTGATTGGTCAGTTCTAATATTTAGCAAAAAATGGGATAATTTTCTATTCTATATTATTTTTCCAGTTGTAATGAAAGAAGAACAACATTCTTTGATGAACAGTTTTTTGGTTCTATTGGGTTTGAGACATAAATATCTATACGTATAATTTTCCAGGAGATATTTTTAGTAAGTTTTTGTGCCAGTCAATTTCGGCTAAAGGCTGCATTTCCAAACAATAATCGAAATTTCAAATTTGAAAGCAGGCGATGTTGAAGAAAGCGAGGCACAAATCAAGTAGGAGACATGGCAAATTTGAGAAAAGGGCTAAGACTTAAAATGAAAGAATTGCTTAATTGGTTTTGTTTGTTTAATTAAGGTTTAACAATATTTCCGTCATATCGCGGCGGTCAGTTTACTAGCGGTGGAAAAGAATAAAGACCCGTCACCGTGGAATCACCGGCAAAAGTCACCATCACCAAGTTCATACATATAGGTAGTTATAATGCAAAAGAATAAAGCACCGTCACCGGGGAATCACCGGCACCAGTCATTATCACCAAGTACATACATATATAGGTAGTTATAATATAAAAGAATAAAGCACCGTCAACGAGGAATCATCGGCACCAGTCACCGTCACCAAGAACATACATATATAGGTAGTTATATTATGAATGAACAAAGCACCGTCACCGGGGAATCACCGGCACCAAGTATATTTGTCACCGTCCACCGTCACCTGGCAGTTTACCCATAAAATTTTATAAAAACTACACTGAGTCTATCCGACATGTTCAAATTTTGCCGCTACGTTTACTTCTGACCGAAACAACTGGCTGCTTCAACTTCTTCCTAGCTTTTATACACAAATTTAACCAATGATAGCAGCTTTTACAATGGATAACCAGTCAACGTCCATGTATCATCCGAAAGGAGATTTCCCTTTCTTCAACTTTGAGTTCCGCTGCCGTTTTTAAATTTTAATTTCATGCAATTTTTCAAATAGGTTTTGGTTATATGTTTATTTTATATGTTGTTTATATTAAAATGATAAAGAGTTAGAGGATATGTAAGCATTTTCTGCTGCAATTTTTTTAGGCTTTGAAATATGCGGATCACCGGGACGGTGACAAATGGTCACCGTCTGTCACCATCGTAAGAAAACAAAAGGAATTTCAGACACCAAGCTACCGAATTTAGCACCTAAATATTACATTTTATTTGACAACGGGTATACATCATTGGGCCTTACTTTTCCTGACCTGAAGTAAAAAACAAACGTTGCGGAAGGTCTTGTCTTGATATTTGGACTGTCGGATCAGGATGAAAGTTCAACAATCAATGCAATTATCCTGACATAGACTTCTTAATGATTCAATCCAACATAACGAATTTGTATCTTTCCAATAACATTTAATTGTTCACATTACATATTTTATCGGACTCTTGATATAAATCAGTTACCGTTGTGTGTGAGTGTAGAGAGGGGGGGGGGGGGGGGGTAGGGTAGAAATTTTGATTTGGGATCCTGTTGGGCATTACAATGTTAAATGCATTTATTCCTTTTTCGGTATTTTATTTTTTCTTTTTGTTTTGGTTTTTGTTTTGTTTGAACAATGATGAGTTTCCTCGATTCAAAATTCTATTTTTATAAATAAAAACTCGATATATTATAATATTGCTTTATGTAAAAAATAAAAAGTTCCACATTTTTACCATACATAGGACAAGATTTATTTTACTATAAAAATATTATTTTATGAGTAATGCAATTTTACTAATATACATATACGTTATATGTATCTTATAATTTGGAACAAAGTAGACATACTACAAAATGCCGTTATTGTTTCGAAAATAATACACATGGCAGTTTGTCTGAGAAGAATACCATTAAAGGGTTTATTTGAAATATGCGAACGGGTGCTGTGGCTGTAAATACATGTCCCGAATTCGAAGAGTTTTAAAACTTTTTTCCTGCTAGACCCTTTAATAGCTTATCTATTTATCTGATTAAGTTCGATATTTACAGTGGCGTCGTTGGCCGTTGATTTAAACTTACCTGTATAGGTCACCTATACGGCGTGAAATTCGCACCTGTTTGTACCCGTTTAACTCGCATCGCACGTGATAAGATTTGTCAGTTACCTGGCCAGTGTCAGTAGTTCTCTCCGAGTACTCCGGCTTTCTCCGCCAGTAAACTGACCACCGCGATATGACTGAAAATGGCGTTAAGCCCCAAACAAACAAAAAAACAAACAAACAAATCGATATTTTTACAATCCAACGATCCACCTGAAATTGTTCTACTGGAGACGTACGTTAATTAATGCAGACACTTGTAAATATGAAACTCAGAGATTTGCAACTATTTTCTAATTTAATTAATTTGATGATATTTAAATTTGAATATTTATTTCATGAGGAATAAGAATATTATTTTTATTAAGACCGACATCAAATATATGATCTTTTTGCAGTGGCAGGCAAAATGTCTAAACAACAAATCAGAAAAGCAAACACCTTTAGAATTGTATGTTCCATTTATATATATATAAGCAGCTTCAGTTAATCTTATTAAGATGCCAAGTTTAACTACAGTAAGTGATTTCCCCTGTAGCTTTTATTAAATCAGCGTTGTTAGGCTGAGTGATCAGTTGAAAGTAAAAACAAATAAAGCGATATCTGTGTAATCAGAAACAGTTATTCTATTATTAAGAGATTATTATTTTCAATACCAGTTACTAGTGATTACAATGTATTCTGCCAACAGCGGACAAACATGAACTTAAATAACCTTTTGTTTCCATTAAAAAACTAGTTGTCCTTTTGGTTCCATTAGAGTGTAAATATTTAATCAGTGCCATAGATGGCAATTTGCTACGGAAGATGTATCCAATTATTTACTGCTCTTACCATTTTCTCATGTCATCGCCTCTCTTTTTCTTTGTAGACTGACGTTCACTTCCATTAGCGGGAAACACTTCATTAATTTGTGAAACTGAAATTGGATAAACTTGCTTAGCGCAATTGTTTTCAATAATTTTTTGTACCATTTTATAATAAAATTACCTCAAAAGCACTCGATACTTTAAATGGTTCGCAACATCAGTTCCGTCTATTATCTATAATTAATACTTGATGATTTCAAATTTTTTTTCAATAGGTCATCATTAAAAATATCTCAGTTTGCCCAAAATCACATCACATCACATCACATCATTCTTTGGTCTGGATAGGGGTGTAGGCAAATTCCTTTTAGCATTAGATTTTAAAAAATATAAGGTAAATGTGTAAAATAGGCTTCATAAGTTTCATAAGTTTTGTATTGTATTGAATTTCTATTGTGTGTTTTAGTATCATGATCAACATTTTACATTTTGTTGTTTTACCGACAATTACAGTCATTAGTGTGAGTGCAGTAGGATTCCTAGTCAATAATTGAAGACTCTTTGTTTTCAGCTCTTTTTCACTTTAGCAGTCTTTAGTCTAATTCAATAAAATTACTGGGATGTCTTTTCAAATAAATTTGATAATGTCCGTTCCACATGTGTTCTATTTCGGTATTTAATTTACAATATCAAAGTACTGTAAACTAGAACATACACTATATGGCATTGACAAGAACGTCGGAAGAGTTCATGAAGTATAAAGATTAAGGGACATTACTGGTGTCCTCGTTTCTGTCAGACGATATTAATGTATTTACAGTAAAAGCTGATGTATTCAATCTATCAAGCTCCTAGGTTGATTTGTTTAATATTTTACTCATAGTAAAAAATGTTAAATATTATCAGTCAAAGGTCCAACTTGCACAAATAAATTTTACCTGTACAAGTTAATTAATTTTACTTGTTTTAGAAAAGATTTTTTATCTTTTAAATAATTTACACATATTGGTGTCATCTAATATTTTATACAGTTATTTCTGATAAAGTCACATATTTTGACATTACATAATTTGAGCAGGACAGAGAATGCTTACCCTTCATGACACCTGTTTCCACTCCTGTTTATATGACAGTTCGTTGATTCTTTCCGGATTTAACACCAATTTGCACTCCTGATTTTGACTTCCTGATTTAACAACAATTTTGATATTAAGGAAACCACGAAGAGTGTTGCGCGCAAGACAGGGAATGCTTACCCTTAATGAGCACCTGATTCCACTCCAGTTTTATAAAGGAGTTCGTGGATTCGAAGCTTTTGTTCCTTTTGTTTATGTTTTTGCTTTTAGTTTGTTTCAATTTTGTCTTGTCTCTTTTGACTAAGCACTTTTGATCTCTCGCATGGGTATTCTACACTGGACTTGAAAAATGGCACACACTAGTTTTACAGAGGTGCACAGACTTCATTACACTTCATTATAATTATCATTCAGGTATTGCTGCTTTAAGGGTGGTGTTTTTTTATATGTCTTTTTATAGTTTTGTTTTCCAATGAACCATAATAAAGCTATAAACGAGGGAAAAATATAACAATTATTAAAAATTCTTTATTTTAGGCTCAATAGCCTTTTTTTTAACCTGAACAAGTAAACATGAATAAAATAGAACAAGGGAAATAATTTCAACAAAATATAATTAACAAGTAGGAATTATTTTTACTCGCACAAGTACGTGGTGGGTGATCCCTGACTGACAGAGTAAAATAACAATTTTAACCTAGAGTAGATCTAACTCAGAGTAATATCGAACAATTAATTTGAGGGCTTCTTTTACTATGTTTGGATCTGAATATGGACTTCCCATGTTTTGGTTCTAATGCTACTGATGAAAGGTTACTCCTTAAAATGTACAAATAGCATACATAAATTCTCCATATTTATTCAACATTGGTAAGTTTGTATTTTGAAACCACTGGGTCGATACCTCAGCTGGTGGAGCAGGATTCCCCAAAGGTATTCACCAGCCCAGTTGTCAGACTTGTCTGGAATGAAATTTATCAAACAATGTTTTACAGAAATTTTGCTGCATTCGTTTTAATTCTAAAGTCCTGAAAATACGGAAGGAACTCGAAGAGTATCGCACTTAATAGATGGCCCTGCCATCGGATTTTGCTACCTATTTCGATTTGTTTGGATTTGAGTGCTTCCTTGACTATGTTTGGATCTCGACTTCCCATGTTTTGGTTCTAATGCTACTGATGAGAGCTTACGCCTTGAAATGTACATATAGCATACATCAATTCTACATATTTATTCAACATTGGTAATTTTGTATTTTTAAGCCAGGACAAATACAACAGGCTCAGACATGAATGGTTGGAAAATTGGACTGGCCTCTCTATTTGACTTTAATTACAGCTTGGTATGTCTTTTTCATGACAAGTTTTATGTTCAGGTCATGCTCTCCTTTTGTTAAAATGGTAGAATCAACTGTAATGCCCGTCAAAACACTTTATTGAAAAGATAAGCAACATCATTTAAACTACCAAAGTATTAAGATTACATTACAATTTCTGTTAATAAACATGTTTGCAACTTCTTAGTCAAGGAAACATTGGGTGGGCAGAACTTTTGCGCTTTACACAATCTGTATATCGGATGACTTGACATAATAATTGTGATGGTATCAATATGACCATAGGTGAACTAAAAGATATTTGCATTAATTTTACTATCATTATTAAGTTAATGGTGTGGACAGATTCAAAGATATTTTTCACTACTATCTGAGTAATTCAATTTTCGTTTTCGAAAAACCATTTTTATCTTGATTATGAAAAAAAATATTATCCACAGTAGAATTGATGAAATTTACTTACACCGCTTTCATTTTGAAGATGGACAGATTCGATGAGCTGAAGGTCGGCCCCCATTATAAGAGTTATAAATATTCTGTAATCTCTCCTGTAGTCCCAAGTCAATATGGAAATAAACTAGGCGATGGTGATGAAAACTGCACGGTCAAAAAATAAGACAAACATTAACTCTGCTCTAAACGAAGGATAGAATCAGGTGTTTTGGACGAGTAAACATCTTTTGACCTTTGGGCAGCACTCGGTGTCTTCCTTTGTCCTAAAATCGGGACAAGTCGAGCTGAGAAGAGGTAAACGATTATTCTTTAAATTCGTTCATCAGATCAGTAACCAGCTAAAGACTGTACCAACGAAATCATGATAGCGACCATAAAATTTATGGAAGGACAACTTAAAACTTGTGATTATACCGCTAATAAGAACTGCAGTTTATTATTTATTATTAACTTATTTTGTATTTCATTGTTTGAAAGGGATATTTAAAAAGTTTGATATGTATACATACTTTTATTTAGACCAGATATTTTATCAGAATAAACATGCCATCAAAAAGTTTCAGCGTGCAAAAGGAAATTCCACTAAGGTTTATATTATTCAGATCTGCTATAAATGATATTGAATGATAAATGCAACAACTAAATACAAAATTACCAATGTTTAAGAAATACGGAAAATTAAGGTATGCTATATGTACATTTCAAGGAGTCACCTCTCATCAGTACCATTAGAAACGATCAACATCGACAAAGTATTTGTTCATGTTGAACCATGGTAACAACAATTAGTTTCGATGAACATAGACGGCAAAGCAGAACCAAAAGCAAGAATTCCAACATTATGATCATGAATACTTAGTAATATAAACACGCCACATTATTGCATGGTGTAAACAAAAACTCTGTGAAAAGCAGGGTTCTGACATTAAAACGTATTAACACGACAAGTAAAGGATTGATATTTTTATCCTGAAGTATATCGGTCCTAGCTGGAGAGTGAAAGGAATTGGTATCAATTTTACATCATTATTTAATTAAATGTGTGAAGATATATTGTACTATCTGAATAATTATTGTACGATTTCGTGAAATTCATCTTTATTTTGACAGATATTTAATTACAGTAAATTGAAACTAAAATGATTATCATTATTCATTGTATAATTAAAAACAATTATAGGCATGACGTACATATAACTGAATTAATTATTAACTTATTAACTAAAGACCATCATTTATTCGATTGTAGGAAAGGTTCTACCCCAGTCATTTATTAATTAACTATGATAGTCTTAATAACTAATGCAAACGATTTGTGGAAATGGTTAAAATCAATCTTGGAAATCTGAAAGATTGATTGATTGCTTGTTGGTTAAAGCTAGAAGCACATATTTTTTGTATATTCATGATCAAAACAAACTCAACAATTATAAAAAATTCACAAAAAGGTGGTGGGATGGAACACAACAGACAAAGACATTTGACTGCCAGCAAAAATGCGAAGAATGGGAAAGATCAGAAAATTTTGTTGTCGTAGTGTCCAGGGACCTTCTCTTTTTCTCGAAATTTACAAAAAAGGAAGTATGACATTCTCCAAACACATCACAACTATGGCCCTCGGCCAGGCTTTCTGTATTATCATCTTGCACCCCCTGCAACGAAAAGCATCTCGTGCCATCACCTTGGGGTTAAGCTGAGTCCATTACGCGACTCGAACCCCGAGAGCGCTACGGAACCTAGGTAAATCTTAAACAGAGCGACGTTTTCGAATTCTTTACTGTTTATTTACACAGATACTTAGAAGAGAAAACTTGTGGTTTAGAGTTTAAAAGGGGTATTTTATCGTACTTGTTGCCCATGTGACTCAATTGACGTCGGTATATTTGCGTCTTAATATGATTGTGTTATTGTTAAAAAAAATGAAGATGCAGAAGGTCTACTATTGATTTCATAAATAACTTTTTCACTTAATTCAAAATAATTTGGATGGATGACAATGGTAATCAAACTTTTTTAATATTCTTAGAGTAAATATCATCATAAACTATTCATTTTAAGATAAATGTGGAAATATGACAGGTATCATAAATCATATGCCTAATCTAAAGGGCAAGCAAAAGAAAAGTAAGGAGAAACTTAGAGAAATAGGGATGAAAGAAAACAAATCTATAATGCAACATCGCTAATTAATAAAAACGGATCATAGATAATGAGCCATAGTCAACCAAAAAAAAAAGATATCCATATACAAGGCAAATATCAGTCTTAATGCAGGGACATTTGACACGGCAACATCGCAATCCTACAAAGGACAGTCATGTAATAATGCAACATCGCTATCCTAGAAAAAACGGTCCATAGACAGGAGAACATCGCCAATCTTAAAAGGACGTTTCATAGGCAAGAGCCCAATGCAAGTCCATAAGGGATTTCCATATTAGAGAAACATCGCAAATGTAAAAAGGTCTTCAAAAGAAAGGGGAAACACGCCAATCTATAAAGGACGTTTTATGGACAGGGAAACATCAGAAATTAAGAAGGAACGCTTCACAGTCAGTGAAACATCGCCAAAAATTTAAAGGACGTTTCATAGACGGTAAACATTGCCTATCTATTAAGGACGTTCGATTTATCGAATCTATAAAGGACTTCCATGGACAGGGAACATCGCAGCCCATAGACCAGACAACATTATCAACCTAAAAAGGGACGGTTTCGAGACCATCTATAAAACATTCTAGAATCAGAGGTCCATTGATAGGGCAGCATCAAGCATTATATTGATATGTGATAAGAAATATACAAGATATGTGATAAGAAATATACAAGAAAGCGAGAGAAAGCCAAAAGTCAAGTCGATAGACACGGTAAATCACAACCCAAGACCAAGATGACGATTTACGACAAAACACAATATAGAAAACTAATAAACGAACATATATATAAATTTATATGGACAATATGGATCCGTCCAGAAACCGGGGTGAACTCGGGTATCCTTGCTGAGCTAATGTGCATGACAAGTTCAAAACTATGTTTAGAAAAATCCTTGGTTTTTAATATTCTATATGTTGTAATTCGTTTAAAAAGACTTTCCGTATTATGACCTGACAGCCTTTACGAGAGGGCTCCCACTATCCGCCACCTGCCTGGGGATCGCGCTGGGTCAGCTCTGTGGGTCGAGCCCTGGAGACCACTCCGGTGCCTAGTCCTTATCTATAATTGCCCTTTTAAAGTGGGATTTTGTCTCTTTCGAAAGACCTGTGGAGGGACATGTGTGGAGGATGCCAAACTCCTTTGTCCCTACAAATCACTCCTATTTTCCAGTGGCAGTCAAAAGCCTTACCCGGTTGTGTCCCATTTTCGATAATTGTTATAAATGTTGAACTTGTTCTCGTCCTGAATATGCACAAAATATTTGCCACTGGACGTTAAGCAACCAACAATCAATCAATCAATAACCCTAAAAAACCATCAAAATTGGTTTCCTTCTTATTCACTATTATATGAATATTTTTACATTGCTAGAAAGCAGTCTCAGCATTGTGTATGATACATCTATTCCGTGTTAAATCTTGTAGACTAATTCAACATATAATCCAATGTGTTATTCAAAGTCACGTTTGAAAATTGCTCATGGGATTGTTAAAACTAATAGATGTCTTGCTGACTGCACATAAACTTAGCTTTCTTTTCTGTAAACCACAAATCTAAGTTCATGTTAATAAATAAATGTATTGTTAAAATGACATTGTTCCTTTAGTTGATTATGTATATAGTTGATCGGGTAAGAGAACGATTTAACCACAGGTGGCCTTACTTTTGAAACGCCATGACAATTTGGCAAAAGGATGTAGAAGTGTACGATTTGAAAGAGTACAATTACCTTAACAAGTCGATGGGGATCACTTAAATTTAATTATGGATCCGATTCGTCATCTTTATCTAATATGTTTCATTTTATGGATCAAAATAGTTGCAAAGAAATTATTTCTCAAGATATGAAGTGTGTCGAATAATGGAGATATCTTTGAGCTGGACTAATGTTTTTGTCTTTCGTGCAATAAAATGGAAAGACAGAAATAGATCTCTGACTTGGCAATGTGATATGTTTTCCACAGATGACCAGACACACTAAGCAAAATAACTCATGGACAACTTATCGGTCTAAATAATTCAATGTGAACTTAAAATAGCTTGTTTTTTCTGTGTTTTTCTGTGGTAAACTAACTGACTAATTGTTTGGTATGTCATATTATTTTTCCTGCTATATTCTGTTCTTTATCAATAAAACCATCTGAAAATCTACATCGTTGGAGAATTTCACTGCAGTGTTAAATGTTTGATCGTTAGAGAATTTCTCTGCTCTTTTGAATTCACTAGAGCGTTGTTCTATACAATGTTACATTATCCAGTTACACCTAATGATTATTATGCAACAACGTTGTTTCCAGGCATCAAAAGAATTTGTGTCCTTTGAAAGTTGACTAAGGTAGGAAACCTTTTTCTAGTTCCAAAACTGAGCATTTATTTTTCTTCACAAGAAAGTGGATTGTGGCATTCATCCTTCTAATTAGGAAATGTCTCAGTTCTTATACAAAGCATCAGGTTTAATATTTTTAACCAGTTGGTGGCATACAGATTTTGCCTTCTCTAAAAAAGGTGGTGTCTTGACAATCTCTCTTCCAGGGCCTCTTTCGTAAGCAGGTTTCAAAATAATGGCTAATCACCTTTCTTTTTTTCAAAGATTCGGTTTTCAGCTCTACAAATTAACGTCGGACATTTGCGAAAAACTGAAAAGTTTTACATCAAATTTGACGTTAAGCGTAAGCATGTAATTTCACGATTTTTTGAAAGAAACACAATAAATTCTACGGTCACTTGGTGGGTGGCTGTCTCATGGACAATCATGCCACATCTCCTATTTTTATAACTATGTCTTTACAGGGGGTTGTTAGATTTACTTTTATTCATATGAGGCAGACTTCATTGATGGGCTTCTAAAACAAAAGCAGAAAAAGTTAGCCCACAGCTTTAATT
>JAULBM010315221.1:0-13861 GCA_032357055.1 Geukensia granosissima | reverse complement strand
GTAGTAAATACAGTAGTTTTGAATATGTGATAAATAGCCTGCTGTTTAATCCATATTGAGCAACGTTTATGCGCACCCTTTATCACACCCCTACCCTTTATCGCATGGCACCCTTTATCGCATGGCTATCCTTTATCGCACCCCTACTCTCCTGTTTAAACATATGATAAAGCGTATAAAACATGACAAAATCCGTATCAAAATCTCGACCAATATCAGCCCGTGGGCCTAAAGGCCCTCGGGCTGATATTGGTATCTCGGGATGATACAGCATGTGATACGGATTTTGCCATGTATTATCAGTTTCGAATGTAAAACATTCAATATCACATTGACTAGGAATTGAAACGTTTTTATATCACCCTGCATCAAGTTCAGTAAACTTCGTTTTGAAATCATTATAGATTCCAACATACCAATCTACTTCCCACGAATGGCGACTATGTTTCATTGGGTTCATTCTACTTAGTTTAAGTTTCCAGTGTTATACCTGTTTACTGATGTCTGTCTTCTCTTTAATTTTTGTTGGCCAAGGTCATGTCTGAATTTTCAATTTTTGCCTGTCCCTTTGTTATATTCGAGTTTCATTTGGTCCCATTTATCTCTGCCAATTCCATATACAAAAGTTCATCAGAGACACCGCCAAACGGCCATACAATCTGAGATTTAGAAAGAGCTAAGTCGTTTCCAAATAACCATCTGAAAGTGGGATATGTTGCTCCTTGGTGTAAGTTACACGACGGGTGCCACCAGTGGAATCGGAAATGCTTACCTTTCCGGAGCACCTGAACTAACCATATTTTTTGTAGGGTCCGTGTTACTCCGGCTTTAGTTTTCAGTGTAGTGTTGTGTGTTCGATGTTTGTTTTTCGTTTCGTTTTGTCTTGTCTGTCTTCCGACTGTCTGCCCCTTTGGTATCTTTGAATTCCTTTTATCATTCCTGAAAATTTAATGTCGGCTCTAATGGAATCTTCTTTTTGCATGTATTTTTTTAATTTTATTTATTACAATTCAGGTGCTCTCTAGAGTGACTTTCTGCTTGATTTTTACAGTTCGTAGGTTACTTACTGCTTTTGTTTTCTATAAATTTTTTCCTTTGATCATTCGCTAGGTGAGTATTAGGTACCCAATGCTAGTTTAACCTTACCACATATCTCAGATGCCTACTTTTTGGAGACCTCTAGATTTGTAAATTCCTCTTGTTTTCACGTGGTTGGAGTGCAATTTCTCCGACATTTTATATTGGGGTGCATTCTGATATTTGTAATTGATAAGTTTTTGA
This sequence comes from Geukensia granosissima, assembly GCA_032357055.1. Lineage (NCBI taxonomy): Eukaryota > Metazoa > Mollusca > Bivalvia > Mytilida > Mytilidae > Geukensia > Geukensia granosissima. The sequence goes on along the minus strand of JAULBM010315221.1, from coordinate 12,580 downwards.
ATGACTATAGCATAGATAATCACACCTTCTTTTTTGGTATACTTTAAAGGTAAAAGGTAAAGGTATACGGCGAGAGATCGCGCCGGACTTAAAGCATACAAAAAAGTTTGCGCTCGACCAAGATAGCACGGTTTGTCAGTTACCTTCTCAAAGTCGATGTTTCTTTCTGGGCATTCCGGCTTCAACTGGCCGTATCGATATTATTGAAATACACCACAATTAAATAAAATTAAAAAAAATAAATATCTATGTTAATTCGATTTAATTTTTTCTATTTTCCTTGATGGCCTTGATGTGGAACTACCGAGGATAGCCCATTAGTTCCAACTGAAAAGCAATATACAATGACATCTTTGCCTTGACCAGCAGTGCTGCTTAAATTATTTACAGTTGAGACCGTTAGCAATTTCTAAAGTATCTTAAAAACTGGAGTTCAAAGGTAGTAATGTGTGCTTTTAATAGAGCTATACGCCGAAATTTAAATGTCTTCATAAGTAAACAAATTGTCTGTATTTTAAACAACATGGAGTCTGCATTTTTTAAAAAAATTACCGCTGATTATGTAGTATAAGCTCATCACCACGTTTCTTTACATATTATCCCCATATTCATTCGGCATTGGTAAACATGTATATTGAAAAAGTGAGTCTATGCCTCTGCTGGTGGACCAGAAGTCCCGATAATATTCACCAGTCTAGTTATCAGACTTCTCTGACATAAAATGTAACAGAAATGTGTTGACTGAGAAATTTGATGCATTTGTTTCAATGCTAAAACACTGGTAGTAAATTCTTATATTTTATTTCAAAGTATAAATATTTTTACTAGGAAAATATCTAACAATTGAATTATTTTTTCTGATTTCTTGTTTATTCAGTTTATTGTACTGTTTGTGGTCAGACATCAAATTAACAAATCTTGACACTTTTAGATTGTAAGCTCCATAATGTATAATCGAAAAAATGCTGTACAGACCCCTGTATCCTATCACCTATACGGCGTGAGTTTGAGCCTGACTTTTTTTATACAAAAACTTGATTTTAACATTGCATGTGATATGGTTTGTCAGCTACCTCCAAAAGGCAGGTGGTTCAATCCAGTTATCCAGGCTTACCTCTGCGATATGACTGAAATACTGTTGAAGGGGCGTTAAACAAACAAAATATAATAGGTTAAGTTTTTTTTCAGTCTTCGATTATGGCGCAGAACTGATTTTTTATAAAGAACTTTCGAAGCTCCTGTTTACACATTATCTTCAGTGTTAATCCTTCAACACTTTTTTTCGTTGTTTTGTATATTTTTTGTCCTTTCTGCAGTAGTGTTGGTTGTCGTTTTTTGCATTAGTTAACTTTCAACATTTCCATACTTTGACATAGTTGGTGATTTTATTTCGTTTTCAGCAAAGTTACATACATGAACGTTTTGTTCCTTTTTAATTTTATTCATTTTGCTGTCTCGATCATCTTCAGTCAAGATGCAACGTAGTAAGGAAATATTGCTAATCGAACACCACTGAATAAAATTTATTGTTTTATTTTAGAAATACATTAACCGATATTTACCAAAAGAATGATGATCGGTTTAAAATACGACATGTCTATCTGACGAGAAAATGCAATGCCTTCTTATTTAACCTCCTGTTTAATATCATCTAACAATATTCGTTTTCAATCAGTCAAAAGTAGGAATATAATAAAAGGCCAGACAATTTCTAATACCGTTACCAATTAAAGAGTAATTTGTCATTATTTGTGTAGTATATTTTCTTATTTGCAGATGGTATTATTTGATTTTTGTTGTTCGAGGACGACATTGTGTTTAGACTGCATTAATGATTATTGAGGATAACAATTCACATTGAATTGTATTTGTCATTCGAAGATTAACTGTTGGAAGTGAAAGATCACAAGCTGAACAGTACACGTAAGTACAACTTTGCTACGCCATCAACAATTTCTTTTATTGTGTGTGTTTTTCATTTGAGTCTTGGACAGATATCTTTTTTTTTCTGAGTTAAGTAATCCGCTTTTCTAATGCAGTTTCAACAAGAAAAGTGCGTAGCTTATTCCAGTGTAAAATACCCATATGAGTGGTCGAAGCTTCTTTTTTCCAATGGCTACATATTGAGTTTGCAAAGGTATTAGCCAAGTTATTGTTTCGTTGCAAAAAAAGGCAAAAATACAACCTCTCCCAAAGAAAAACAAATGGTTTGTGACTTATAACATGTTTGCTAATGCCAGCGTTGTCATGCATTGTGCTGCTGTTCTTGTCAAGTTTTAAAATCCGAAAATGAAGACAAATAAATTAAATCAGAGTGCGTTTTGAGATATCTAAGGAGAAGACATGAAGCTGATGTCAGTGACCAAATAATATAAAGATGTATGTACATTTGATGAATTTTAGAGGTCCTAAATGGAAAGTAGATTTATTCCTATTGGGATACCTTGCTTAAATAAAGAATGTATTATTATCAATTTTTGTATTTACCATCTTTGTTAAAACGAATTATGAAAGGGTTAGTAAAGAGTAACTCGAAAACCAAGCAAAAGAAAAAAAAACAAGACTACATGTAAGAAACAAAACATCAACATGCTAAACAATTTTAACATAATGAATAAACAATGAAGACTCAACTAAAATCAATCAGGTTTTCCTGAACATAGGAATCAAAAAATGAATAAATTTATTGAGTTAACATGAACTCACCCAAGTGTAGGGTTCGTGTTACTACAGCTTTATTTTTCAGCGTAGTGTTGTGTGTACTATGTTTGTCTTTCATTTCATTTTGTTGGTCATGGTCTTGTCTGTCTTTCGACATAACGATTTCTGTCTACCCTTTTGGTATCCTCGAATTCCTTTAAATATAACCTTTCAGTATAAAATATTCAGATTTTGTGTTTAACAGAAAATCTAGATGCAATTGATTTTGCATTGTAATGCAATTTTTTATGTCATTTATTGAACTGTTTAATCAAACATAAGTGGAAAAAGCATTGTCCTATGAAATTGAATATTGTTAATCCATGAGTACACTTATTATATTCTTTTTATTACAAAATAGTAGTTATTGATTGTTAAAAAATTTGTTAGTATAGACTTTCGACCAATTTTTGTTAGCGATGATAGCGATTCTCACATGGGTATCCTATACTGGACTTGCATGTAGATCAATTTGTCTTCAGATGTTTATTATCTTGTTTTGCTTTTTAAAAACAAACATCTTCAGAGATTTGCAATTCCTACAAGTAGTTTTCCTATTTGATATAAAATGGCCTAGGGACCAATATTCAATATCGTAGATAGTTGGAACGTGTATAATGGCCAGGAAACAATACGTGCTTGTTATATTTCATGAAATTCTGTAAATTTTGTAAATTAGATGGCGATGTCAGATTTTATCACTGCAAAAATAACAATGGTTGTTGTTGTTTTTGATGTGTTTTAATGCTTCCATACGGTATGGGTGTTTTATATTGTTTATGGTCGGAGAGCAACATGTTGATATTTAATAATGAAATTGGAAGATACCAAAGAGGCAGACAAAAAATTGTTGTCATAAGAAAGAAAAGACCGTGGTTATCGTAAAGCAACAACATACAAGCATATAACATACATGTGTACATTGTAAAGCTGGATTAATAGACGCGCTACAAAAACAATGGTGGGTTCAGGTGCTCCGGAAGGAAAAGCAACTTCTGCTTCACTAGCTGTTACTTTCGTGTTACTTTATGGTCAAAATCGTAAGTTATAACCGGTATCGGGACAGATTCCAAGTTACGACAATTTATCATTTTTATGGCTGTCTAATAGACAATCATAGCACTTCATATTTTCTATTTTTAACAGTGATAAAAGTTTCAATACTTCTTAATAAATAAAAATGAAAAAAACATAACTTTTACAGATACTTTTATAAAAATGAAAAGATATTGAGTAAACGTCAGAGCGACTGCACTCCTACCACTTGAAAAAAGAGGAGCAAATAAACTTGTATAAATTCATATGAAAAATGTGTTTCTGATTTATTATTTCGTATATTTAAGCAAAAGAATTCATTATATTTCAAATTCATCCTTATGAAATATTTGAACGTCGCCTTAGGGTAAGAATTATATTGTACAAATGAAATGTAAAATATAAAGTTACTAATGGAAGGTCGGAAATTTATTAAAAGGGAAATAATTTTAATGAAGGTTTAAATTTCAAAGGCGGGGTTTAAAATTCCCATATCTAAAGTATGAGAACTGATGTATGACCATGATACCTGAACTGTGGTAAACGATGGTAATGTCTGTCTTCCGACTTCGAATTCCTTTTACATGTACTGTATTAATCCTATGAACGTCCATGTTATATGTACTGTGGAAAACTTATGAACATCAATTTTACATGTACAGGGGTGAACTTATGAACATCCATGTTACAAGTAATGTGGTAAACTTATGAACATCAATGTTACATGTACTGGGGAAAACTAATGAACATCCATTTTACATGTAATGTGGTAAACTTATGAACACAATGTTACATTTACAGGGATAAACTTATGAACATCCATTTTACATTTTACATGTAATGTAATAAACGAATGAACATCCATTTTACATTTTACATGTAATTTAATAAACGAATGAACATCCATTATACATGTTATGTGGTAAACTTATGAATATCCATGTCGCATGTTATGTTGTAAACTTATGAACACAAATGTTACATGTAATGTGGTAAACTGATGAACAGCCATTTAACATGTAATGTGGTAAACTGATGAACAGCCATTTAACATGTAATGTGGTAAACTGATGAACACCCATTTAACATGTAATGTGATAAACTTATGAACATCCATGTGACATGTAATGTGGTAAACTTTTGGACACCAATGTGGAATCAGTGTTGTAAATTAATGAAAATCCATGTGACATGTACTGGGGAAAACTTCTAGTTTGAACGTCCTTTGGTATATTATGAGATATCCGTTTTACGCCGTTTGTTAATAGTTTCCGTTATCATTTCCAAGTCAGTATCAGAATGCTTTTGAAGCTACCGGTATTTCAGCTTCTCCATTCACGTCGTAAAATTGCAAAAATTCTTCAAAATGACTTCTAAATTTACTGTCATACAGTGTTGGACAAAGAGATAGAGATTTTGTATTAAAAAGAGTACGAAGATATCAAAGGAGCATCAGATTAATATTCTTAAGTTTCTGTAGTAATATGTGCTTTTATAATATTTGGCATAAGACCTTGTCATATTTTGTATATACATGTAATATGCCTCGAAAGATGATGTGAAAGTTTGCGCAACGAGATTTTGATTACTTTTTGTTTGTTCTTAGTAGTATAACAAAATGTTCTTACAATTACCTTTAAAACAAACGGTGAAGTACAATTAAGGAACGATAATCAGCTATTCAGCAAGCGTTCAGACATTCAGTTCATTTACCACAATAATGGGATCTTGTCACAGTTATTCGGTCTTTTCTTATCTCTGGATTTGTAAGAGTAGTCTCCTATATGTGGGACGGTATGTTGATATACATGTAGCTATAAAAGTTAAATTCGTTTTTTTTTTAATTTGGTTTTAACTTCAAATTTAGTGCAAAAATCAATCTCTTAAGTTTTATTGACACTATGATATGATAAAATTGCACTAGGATACCTTAAGTCGTTCAATCTGAATAACAAAAATATTATTTGTTTAAACATGTAATTACTAAACGTATTACCATTGACATACCAATTGTTTCCCCAATGATTAATATGACAAAGGAGAATTATGGTCAGTAAAGAGTATCACTTTATAGCAGCAATCCCAGGAGAAAAGGAAGTTTTTCCATATTTATTGACAGAATCGTAATTGTAATAGCAAGGATTTAGTCCACTGATTTCACTTTCAATCTTCTAACAATACCCTTGACATCAATTGTAGATTGCTTTGATGTATTGTCATCAAGAAATTTTCTTTTCTCAGTTAAAATATAGGTTTTACGTCTTGTCTTAAAATGACAACAGAAACGGATGAGTGATCCTGTCAAGTATTTAGGAAATTCTAAGTTTATAATGTAAGAAGAATGCTTCACTCGGAATGGACAGAGAGTCTGAACAACAAGAAAAGCAGAAGGAATATAAAAATCTTCAAATCCACGGGGCCTTCAACAAAGGAGAATAGAACTCCTTGTCAAAAGCTTGAAATCGCGCCAAATACGTTAAATATAACTGCTCAAACCAGAAAAGAGCAACTGAAAAATGAACATAAAACAAAACATTAAACACAATGACAAGCTTATGACCACAATTCCTGACTTTGGACAGGCACATGGGAATGTTGTGGGGATGAATTTGTTAACTGGGTGCTAAACTCTGCGCCAACGATTGGTCAAAGGCAAAATCCGACGACCTACAATAATAAGACGGAAAGTGTCTCCAAATCCGACAATAGAATACCTGAATTACAATACATATGCTAAAGAAATTTATGCAAAATATACCTCTTTAATGAAAGGTCGCAGTTGCTGTGAGCAAGCTCGGGGTTAGATTCCTGATGATAAGACATCAAGCCTCTGAATACGAGATATCATTTGTTTAACGATTTAAAACTGTGTTGTCAATAAACGTGAAAAAAGCCAAGACAAATGAAAAGCCAATTTGATTAATATTGTGAAAGGAAGCGATTTTTCTTATATCTGTACAAACTTAAACCAGTTTTAAGGTCTTAACTACAACGTCTAACTTGTACCCCCTTGTGGATAAGTTCGTTAAATGGAACAGTGCGACTCAATGGATCACTTTTCATTTTATTTGCTTTATATATAATTTTCATTAAAATGTAGGATGTATACCCCTTGTTGTATCAAAATTACACATTTGTAGTCGTATTTTTGTATTAAATCGCTTTAACGGTTATAACATTTTGTTCAAATCTTGAGAAGGTTGTGATATCTGTACTCCTTTGCAAAAGTTCACCAGTAAGATGTAGGTTGCAATCATTAAAGTTAGAAACTTTGTTGCAAACACGGGCAAACCGAACCAGTTGGGAAATGTAAACACTTACGAAGGAGCCAAAGGCACGTCTCCATCAAAAACGGAAAGTTAACTTTAAGAAAAGAAATTCGCCCCTCTTATCATAATAATTAGTGCATAAAGAACCCTGTTCAATCTTTAAATCAACATCTAAAAATAAAGTAGTGGGTACCCAACCTCCCCAACATGCGTCCAAAGGAAAAATCAAAAGCATTTGTTTGCTCTTTTATCAATAATTTTATTGTTAATGGTTCGCGGACTTTGTTGTAGTGCATGACCTTAGATTAGATGACCTTAGATGACCTTAGTTTTTCAATAAGTTTTATTCTGAATTCATATTTAATTTAAAATTGTGTTAGTTGGTTTAATTAAAAGCGTCATTATAAATGTGTTCTTAATTTTACAAAGGCCCCACTGAACTAATATTCAGCAATTAAAGTGGCATACTTCGAATATTTTGGAGAATATAACTTTAATAATAAAGATGTATTGCGTGTAATATATGTATTAATAGCTACGAAGAACAGGGTTCTCATAGTCCATGAAGCTGAAAAGTAAATGAATATTGAATGATTAATTACCAAATATATTGTGTATATATTTTACTAGTTATAATATTATATCAGTGTGTATAATTTAAGAAGCCCCAATTGAGCTGAAATTAATGAAAATTTCAAATCTATTCATTTTGCGCATGGTATTATTTACTTAAACATCCGCATTTAATATGGTGTTCCTTGTTTCCTCCTGTCCGTCCCCTGTAACATGTTTACAGGAATCTGCTAAGGACCCGAAGAGTCCACACTAAATGAATTTTTCATTACTTTTAACGCTGGTGACTCTGTGAATCGGTGCATTTCGAAGTCTACGATAACAACCATTTAGAAAATTTTAAATAGGACATGAAAAAAACTAAGATGTATAAATGCATAAACAACGAAAGGTACCATGTTATTAGTTGCTTTTAATTGTTTAGTTGAAACTGCAACATGCCTTTAAATATAAATGCAGCAAAGGTCTAATCATAATTTAATCTATTCTTAGCCAATATTGATATTTAAACATAAGAAGCTGTCAATATTTTTATGTAAGGTTAACTAGAACATCTTGAAGCAGTTCATCTTTTTATTTATGAAATCTGATTGAAAAATGTCTGACTTCATAAAAAGAGTATTTTAGTCTCGTTAAACATCAAATATAAACCTTCATCAATTGCCTTATCTCGAGTCACGTATTCAGAAAATATTATTCATTCTACTTCATCATTGCTCATGGCAAAACGTGGCTTTTATTTCATACTGGAATATTTTACATCAATAATAGAAATAAGAAACTTGCATGATATTTGTATAAAATGTATCAAGCTCCATGTGGTTTGTTTTGCAATAAAAACGTAAAGTAGAAAGTTGATCCGGACCATGTGAGCTCAGATTGTCTTTGTATTTTTCTACGTTCTTCGTGTATATTTTATTCTTTACGATTGCTGGGCAAACAATTTGACCATTTGCTGTTTCTAGTAACACTACCGGCAATAAGATTCAGTCCGTAACAAAAAAATCCCGATTAAGAAATATTGTTTTATATTCAAACGAAAACAAAAAAAAAGAAATTTGGAACTAATATGTGAAAGTTTTAAGTTTCATGATTTATGATGTGTTAAAATGAATTACCATATTTTGTTCAGCGTAAATAAAAATTTTGAATGAAATATTTGATATTTGATAACTACAAATCCAACAGAGCGCGAGCTTCAATGACAACGATATATGAAATTTCACGGGTTAATAACGCACTTTAATTTTAAGGCGCGTCTAATCTTTATAAATAATGTGCTACGGTTAACGCCTTATATGCCAATGAAAGTGAAAGCATTTATAAGCATTTATTTATTATATATAAGCTTTAGAGAGCAGGTAAAGAAAAAAGTAAAAAAAGCGACGTACTTGATATTTCTTCTACAATTAGTTCATACATTAACAGTACGATATCAGAAGTTTTTTTCTTATGTGTAAATCAAGTGCCCATTTATATTTTAATGATGTGTTGAAAATAGACAAAAATGTAGGATTTTATCATTTTAACATAGACAAAGAAGACAGCCATCTATGCTAGTCTAAATCACTAATAATATTAATTTATTGACCACTGGTTTGGTTTGTCAGTTTTAACTTCTTTTTAAGCAGATTGTTTCGTGCTCAGTTTCAGAAATCATATCCAATCAGAATGACAATGTAAAAAGTAATAAAGTTTTCAAAAATTTTTATCAGTGCCTTCTTTAAATGTAAATTCATATTTCAGTAGGAATCTCAAAGACTACCGGGTGAAATATCCTGTTATTTAATAAAGTATAGGTATACCAAAAGTACGGATTTATCAATATATTCCTGTTATAAAAGGCTCAGTTTATTATATGCTTATTTGGTTTTACCCGTGACAATAGAACTGTAAGAATTCATTATGGACACGCAAACCGTTGATGAAAAATTATAGCTGTGTTTACTTTTTGTGAAATATAAATTATTTAATGAATGGCGTAGATTTTTGCATAGGCTATGTAAGAGCAAGAAAGCAGAATAAATATTTCACAAATTGTATTTCTAAAAATCCCTGATCTGAAAGATAAGAATGAGGCTAATCATGTGTTTTTCCAACAATGAGAGCCTAATTGCTGAGGCAGTTATTCAGAAAAATTCCGACTTTTGATTGTTGGTATTTATTTTTTTGTATATACTGATGATTGGTTACTTCTTGAAATTAGTCAACACACCATAATTGAATTCTCAATAGTGAGACGACATTGGTTATCAATTATTTTGTTTGCAGTCTTATACATTTTACCTCTTCAAAATTTGAAATGTATGTTGATTTCTCATTACTTGCTTCGTATAATGGTCACTTCTTGAATATCAGGCTAAACAAAATATTGGTTTGTTAATGAGCATAAGTATGCTATCGGTGAGCTTCATTAATGATACCGACGGAAAAAACATCATTTAGTCTATATTTGAGGTCATTGGTCTGGAAGATATAATTCAGACTGATGAAGTGCTCTTCGTCCAAGTTACAGTAAAGTTCCATTCTTTCGCTCCATTTATGTGCAATTGTCAAACCAAAGATACAAAAACGTCGCCGGAAAAACGCTTACGTTTCAATCAAAATTCTATATTTTTATCAATATTTACAGTCTTTCAATTCTCCTAAACTTTATTTTGTTTGTTTTTGTTAATTCTCTCAAATGAAATATCCCGTTTCCATGGCAAACCCCAAGTAAATAGTACAACTTTAATAATGCATTTGTATAATCTTTTAAAAAAAAAACGTGTTTCAATATTCATGCATGATTTACGAAAGTATAAGATGCAAGCGACGGACAAGTTGTGAATAACTTTGTCATAATTAACAGATTAAACAACACCTTAGATGGTAAACTTTACTTAAGTTAGACTCTCTGACTGGTGATCTGTGAAATAGTCAGATGAACTTTCTTCACCTTAACAAGGTTATCATTTTGATAACAACATTTAAGAAGAAAAAACGTTTTGATCTATTAGAAAAGTGACTATTTGAAATACTTTTTGTATGAGACCGTGTAATTGTTGTTTTGTCTTTCAGTACTGTTCTTTAGTGTTCTACTGTCCAAAACACTACTGTTCTTTCGTGTTCTACCATCCAAAACAGTACTGTTCTTTAGTGTTCTACTGTCCAAAAAGTACTGTTCTTTAGTGTTCTACCGTCCAATACAGTACTGTTATTTAGTGTTCTACTGTCCAAAAAGTACTGTTCTTTAGTGTTCTACCGTCCAAAACGGTACTGTTCTTTAGTGTTCAACTGTCCAAAACAGTACTGTTCTTTAGTGTTCTACTGTCCAAAAAATGATTTTAGCAAATACTTTTTTTATTTTTTTATCTCTTGTTGAATTTGTAATGTGTATCGGCTGTCAGAGTCCAGCCTGGTACAGTTGAGAATTAAGATTTATTTGTGTGTTGTTTGAATATAACACTGTTCACGTTACAAAATGTTAGTGGAGGGTTGAGTACTTGCAAACATTTTTAATTCCGCACTAAACTCTATGTATCTGTTCGCTATATTTGAATCTTTGACTTCCTATGTTTCGGTTCTAATGCTACTGATGAGAGGTTACTCCTTGAAATGTACATATTGCATACCTCAATTTTCCCTATTTCTTTAACATTGGTAATTTTGTATTTCGTATACAGCAACCTGTAGTCCTGTAGATGTCATTGTTTTTATGTTCTCTGTTTCTGGGTTTACATTGAAAACATGATTGGTCGATTAAAATAACATTTGAATGTCATTTCGTCTTATTTAGGGCCTTAACTACTTTCCTTACGGTGTGGAAATTGTTAATAATTGACGATATTAAGGTAAAATTTAAATATTTGTTATATATACATTTTGAATGCCTCTCTTACTGACGATCATACAATATTTCCTTTTTTAATGGCACTGGCCATATCTGTATACGATTGTGGAATTAGATGTAAAGGAAATCTGTCATAAAGAAAAAATATATATATTTATTATTTATACAAAGTTGATAAACCTGTATTTTGTAACCCTACAAAACTCTATTAGTAAGATATCATGACAAAGAAAAATAAGGAAATGATGTTAAAGAACAAAAGGTCATGACACAGTCGCAGTGTAATCTTACAGCTATTTCTAATGTTTGAAATTTAATTAATTAAAAGAAATCGACTTGAACATTTGAAATTTAAATACCAGTATCAGAATTGCAGTTTGAAAAAAATCTTGACAAAGACTTTACTACAAATAGAAGAATGGTACAGAAAGTCCTATTATTTTTTTCTTTAATCTTTATAATGTCCTCGCGTATATGTAAATACATGACGTCAACAGCATCATTTATTTTTATAAGAGGGTCAAAGTTGATTATTGACAGTCTATTTTTGGAATAATTTTGTTAAAATGAAACCTAGAGAGAAGCATTTTGTGTGTATTTGTTTCAATTCGTTTCAGCACTAGTCGAGACTGAAATAAGTTTGCATTACATAGACAACACACTTTTAAAGTAATAAGAAAGCATAAGAATGATTGTGACATGTGAAAATTCAGTCAACTGGACATATTCTTTCTTTTAAAAATCATACTCAGCAAGAAGTCTTTGTATTATTTTTGAATGTCGGATTTTTGTCTTTAAATTTACACTATTTAAAAGGAAATTAGTTCCATATTTCAAAGAATTAATTTAATAGTGTTAGGGACTAAAAGTCGATTTTCAACACTAGGCATTGCAGTATGTGTTAAATTATAACATAAATGATATGGACATTCTATAGCCTATTGTATGGACATTCTATAGTCTATTGTATGGACATTCTATAGCCTATTGTATGGACATTCTATAGCCTATTGTATGGACATTCTATAGTCTATTGCATTTTACAGAACATCAACAACAACGGTATCGAAATTATTTCAAACAACTCAATTCTTTTTAAGGATGTTCGCTACTCAATTTGAAAATAAATAGCTTTTTAAAAGACTGTCATAAATATGTAGTGCTTTACATA
>JAULBM010315210.1:0-13861 GCA_032357055.1 Geukensia granosissima | reverse complement strand
ATGTATAGTTTCACAATTTGTATTTCGGGGCCTTTTAGAGCTTCCGTTATGGTATGGACTCTGGTTCATTGTTGAAGACCATAATGGGACCTGTACAAGTTAAAATTCTACTGTCAATTGGTGGGTGGCTGTCTCATGGACAATCATGCCACATCTCCAATTTTTATATCTATATGTTCAAATATATGGTGACGTGCCATTTGCCAGAAAACATTTGTTATTAACTTCACAAAACAGAACAACATCAAAATCTTTTGTTGTTTTGTTTTAAAATAAAGGTTTTTAAATTTTAATAAATATGGTGAATTTTGATATGCTACTTGCCGATGACTCAATCTCGGTCGCCTGGTACGCTTTGTTAAGTCAATGCACCCGTAAAATAAGACTGGTTGAAAATAATATATAAATTAAACATTTGACTTCCAAAATTATTTGTTTACATACGGAAAAAAGTTCATTCCATAGAAACTGCCATATAGGTACATTTCATGGAGTAACCTCTCATCAGTAGCATTAGACCCAAAACATAGGTAGTCCGAGATCCAAACAGTAAAAGAGTACTTACATCCAAACAAATAAAACAAAGCCCAACCAGAGAGAGAGACAACTACTCGATGAAATGCGATTCGAAGTCTTTTTCAGCTCTTCAGTGCTTATTTATTTAAACAGATGCAACCAATATCTGTTTAGTTTTAAATTATTTTTAGACTTACACCATTTTAACGATATGTATTTTTTTCATTTTTGTTTACTGAACACTTTTAGTGCATGATTTTCCATCAATTATTGATTCGGATGGGATCAGTATTGATAATCATCTATGAACCTCCTTCAAGAAATAACGTAATATATAAACGTCAATTTCGATTTTATCTCCAATAATACCCTACAAACATAATTACAAGAGTCATTACTTAATGCATGTTTTTCCATTCCCAATAGAAGAGACCCAAGATACAAATGAAGATTCACGAATAACTAAAACTACTTTATCTGATTTTTTAATGAATGTGGTTCATTAATTGTATCCTTCCGGCATGGTTATCTCTTCCAAAGGAAGAACATTTCCTGTTATGCATGGTCCACGTAAATTGACGCAGACCAACTGGGATTCTTGAGAAATTGCTGTAGGTCGGTTCATAAATTACTTGCAAATGACCTACACGTATGTCAGAACCGACTTATTCGTTTCAATAAATTCCTTCAATTTATATCAAAGGCTAGAGGCTCAGAATGGTCACCAGACATTGGGCCAATAAGAAACAAACATTTATCGGCCACAAGTGGCCATGATTGTTCAACTTTATAAAGGATCCAGAAAGATTTTTCCAGTCAAATGATTTTTGGGGGTATGTTTGTCACCATGCGGAGTATGTTGTTTGTCACCATGTGAAGTAAGATGTTTGTCACAATGAGATGCATGTTGTTTGTCGCCGTAAGGAGCACGATGTTGTCACCAGGTGGAGTATGCTGTTTGTCACCATTAGGAGTATGATGTTTGTCACCACGAGGAGTATGATGTTTGTTATCATGAGGAGTGTGCTGTTTGTCACCACGAGGAATATGTTTGTCATCACGAGAAGTATGCTGTTTGTCACCATGAGGAATTTGATGTATTTTGCCATGAGGAGTATGATGTTTGTCACCACGAGGAGTATGTTTGTCACCATTTGAAGTATGATGTTTGTCACATGTAAAGTATGAAGTTATAAGGAGTGTGCTATTTGTCACCAGGAGGGTTATGTTTGTCACAATGCGAGTATGTTGTTTGTCCCCATGTATAAGGTATGATGTTTGTCACAATGAGGACCATGTTGTTTGTCGCCATGAGAAGCATGATGTTGTCACCATGAGGAGTATGATGTTCGTCACCATGAGGAGCATGTTGTTTGTCGCCATTAGGAGCATGATGTTGTCGCCATTAGGAGAATGATATTTGTCACTTTGAGGAGCATGCTGATTGTCACCATGATGAGTATGATGTTTGTCACCACGGGAAGCCTGTTGATTGTCACCACGAGGAATATGATGTCTGTCACCATGTAGAGTAGGATGTTTGTCACCATGAGAATCATGTTGTTTGTCGCCATGAGGAGCATGATGTTGTCGACATTGGAAGAATGATATTTGTCACTATGAGGAGCATGCTGATTGTCACCATGAAGAGTATGATGTTTGTCACCACTAGGAGCCTGCTGATTGTCACCATTAGGAATAAGATGTCTGTCACCATGTAGAGTAGGATGTTTTTCACCATGAGGAGTATGATGTTTGTCACCACAAAGAGTATGATGTTTGTCACCATGAGGAGTATGATGTCAGTCACCATGTAGAGTAGGATGTTTGTCACCATGAGGAGCATGTTGTTTGTCGCCATGAGCAGGGTGTCAAGCCACTTTTGGCCTAAAAAATATAGGATTATAGGGATACTTTTTTCAATATATAGGGCAAATATAGGGATTTTCGACTAAATTTATAGGGATATATAGGGCTTTTATTGAAATATTTGTGTTGTAAGTCTACTGTTTCAGCCTAGAACCTTGCAAATTGACTGGTTTTCTGTCCAGCTCATTTCTCAGACAAAAAGCCTATATATAAAACTCTATTCTAAGTTAAAGTACATGTATAATGGCCTCCTCCTCCCCTACAGCCATTTCCTTTCCTTCCATTTATTTTTTCAAATCAAATGTTAATTATGGCATTATAAAGTTACCCTTTATATCACATTAAACTTAAATATTTTTATATCACACTATAATGGTAAACTTAAAACAAATATTCAAAATGTCTAATGTCTTCATGAGAAAGTCATTTTTGTTTTTATTTTCTTTCTATCTTCTTCATGTGCTGTTTTTTTCACTCTTTCTCTTACTTAATAGTTTTTCCTTGCTTTTGTCTCACTTGTCATCCTGCTTTTTGATTTTTGAACTTGATTGATGACGTTGTTCATGACGTTTTGGGTCATCTTTTTCCCCAAGAGATGTGACCTTCGTAACGCTGAGCCTTTCTCCTTCTCTAACACCTTTTTTTTCTCTCTGATTTTTTCCAGCTCATTTAAGGCTTTCTCTGATTTGCTTGTTCCTGTATCAATCATAATTTGAGCAACCTGGAGGGATGATCTATCTATGTCCTTTTCCTTCATTATCTGTTCAAGTTTCATTTTTCCTTCTGTAAGCAGAGCATTGCCAGCATCTATATCAATCTTGATTTGTGTTTCTCTTTCTGCCAGTTCTAGCTCTCTCTGTTCAATTTTTTGGTAGCTGCTAGTTCTTCTTCCCGTTTTCTCTTCAATCTTTCTTCATTTTTCTTTTTTTCTCTTGCCCTGGACAATTCCATTTCTTTTTTTGTTCTTTTTTCTTCAAGCCTTGCCTGGTAACAAGCATGAGCAGTTTTTAGAGCTTTGATTAAATCCTTCGTGAAAGGTATGCTTTGGCTGATTATGTTGCGGATCATAAAATGCAACTGCATCTTTCACCATTCTTATGCCATTAATGGCTTGCACTGAAAGCAAAGTCCTATCATCAGTTACTACATTTATGTTTACTGACAAACTCCTCTCTATATCTGCATTCCCATGTGGCAATACAAGAGATGTTTTAATTACTTTCTCCATTAGTTGATACTTAAGTTTGCCATCATTACCTTTTATGTCAAACACCTCTCTCCAGTAGTGGTTAATTCTCTGGTCCTCAACTGCTACAGGCAGACTACTATCCTGCTGATAACATTTCCACTCATCAGTTACAGTAACAAGATCAGCTGTTGGTTCTAGTTGTCTGGTTATTTCTTGAATACATCTGACTGACTCACTGACTGTTCCATTCTTTATTTAATGGACAACTAAGACTCCTGATAAGAATATTACCCAGCGGCAGTCTCTTCTGTAAGTGCTCAACTGACCTACGATAAAATGCACGAATCCCAAGCATTTGCTTTCTTTGTTGTTCAAAACTCAACTTGACCATTTGATGTCTCACTTTATCACCTATTACTATGTCCTGGTCATTTAAGCAATTCTTCACATTATTGACATCAATGCTCAACAACTCCTTACCAGTTTTACCCTCAATTAGTTCTGGCTTTATGAATCTATTCATGATTTTCAAAAGAAGGCCCTTCATCCTGTCATGAAGAAGGTGAATCAATGGGGCATCTGACTGAAATAACAACAGAAAGCTTTTGAATAAAGGATAAACACTTGCTATGAAGAGTGCTTCAACAAGAGTTTCATTTGGGTGTCCACTAATAGCGAGTTGTATTCTCTTGAAATTAATACTTTTTGGTACATCTTTCTCTGACTTTTCGAGTTGTTTTACAAATGCAGTAATTGCATCCCACTGTTCTAGTAGTCTCTCAACTGATGGTCCAAGTGACAACCATCTCACTTCAGTGTGCCTTTGAAACTTATTGGCTTCTACATCCATGTCAATTTGCAGAGATTTATAGTCTTCTCGTCTTGCTGCACTATGCTTGAACAAATAGAACAAATCAAGGCAAAGATGTTCCACAACTGATCCGTACTCATCAATCCCTTTTCCAAAACTGTTATGAACAACATGCATGTTGCAACTTCCTTTATCAGTCATTCCAGGATGGTCAGGCTCTTTAGCTTTAATCAAACTGCTCAGTTTTGAGGTAATAGCTTTGTTGACATTTGGTCCATCCATTCCTAAAGCAGTCAACTTATTCACTGGTATCTTATCCTCCTGAAAGGCATCCATCATGCTTTTTGATACTTTGTCTGCTTCAGCATGTCCAAAGAATATTGATCTATAATATCTGCACCAAACCTCATTATTCATAGAAGACCAGTAGCGTATCCTTAGGTCCATCTGCTTTTTCACTTGGGGCTGAGTCGTTTCATCAAAGTGAAGAGAAAACTTGCCCTCTGATTTACATAGATCAAGTATAAGTTCTTGTTTGAAATGTGGACCCATTCCATCAGCAAGTAAGTAGGAAACTTTTGTCCTGCTCAGTTTAATGTCAGCAGCAATACGTGAATCTGGAAACATAGCAGCAAAATTCTTGAATTTGGTCACATGATCTAAAGCTAAAGTTAGAATTTGCAACTTGAGCAGCCCAGATTCCTTCAGATTTTAGAACTTCATCTGAATGCACGTAGAGTTTAACATTTGATGCACCCGATGTTGATCCAGTGGATTGATTACTTGTGAAAGAAAGTTTTGCCTGCGTATTGTCTAATGCTGATGTTACTAGATCTTTATGCACCTTGCCTTTAGCATGCTGAAGAACTTGTGCCTTTCCAGCATTATGTATTCTGAATTCTGAGTCACAAACCCTGCAATAAGCAAACTTGTCAGAATTTCCTCTTCGGCACCAATCACGCACAAGTTGTCCATTTGAATCAATTATGGATATGCTCCATTAAAAACAAATCATCCCCCTTATTGAAATCTGATTAAAAAAGTCAATGCAAAAATGTTCATAACAACCAACCCTAATTTTCACAAGTATGAATCCTAAACTCACATATTTTTTTTAAATTTTGGCCAAAAGTGTTGACCCATACAAACATCCACCTGTACAAGGCAAGTTCAGTTGGTCAAGCTCATTTATTTCATTCTGGTTTGATTGTTGCCTTTTGTCACACTTACCAACTTCCATGTTGATTCCAGGATGATCAAAGTTTAAGGACTTGCAGATTTTTTTTTAAATTTAATATGAAAAATACTTCAGTATTTAGTAATTATTAATCATCTCCTCAAAGGCAAAAAGGCTTAAGCTAATAAATTTTAAAATATGTTACAGTCTATAGCATGTTAAATATTGTCTTGTATTTACTTATTTCCTACTTCTTAAAATCTTAAAAGCAAGCCATTCTTAAAGATAAAGTTAATTTCTTCATAATTCAATGACTTAATTACTAACTTTTTAACAAGGATATGCCAAATCAAAGATATATCTTTTTGTATAGTCTTTGTACTAACATAAGTATGTGATGATCAGCAATAATGGATTAAATTTTGCTGCACTGGGTACCCCAGATAGTCTTATACCTATAAAGCACATCCCCCAAACAGCTTTTTAACACAAACATGTATATATGAGTATCTTGATTGCATATATTATAATATTAAATAGAGTTTTACAAATTGATGATTCATAAAGGTTTCATATATTAGTGTCTTTCCTTCCTTCAGAAAAACATCACATATAGGGGTTTAAAGGGATCTTAATGAATTATAAAGAAAATATAGGGATCCTCAAATTTATAGAAAAATATAGGAATTTGTAGGGAATTGACACCTTGATATGACGTTTTGGTAAACCGAACACAAATTTTAAAAGGAACTCTGGTTCATTGTTGAAGGCCATAATGGGACCTGTAGAAGTTTAAATTCTACTGTTATTAAGTGGATGGCTGTCTCATGGACAATCATGTCACATCTCCTATTTTATATTACAATCTGTTAAAAATAAGTTTACTAATGTTGAATAAATACTGTGAATTTTCATATTCTATAGGCGCATTTCAAGGGGTAACCTCTTGTCAGAAAGATTAATACCAAACACAGGAAAGCCGAAATCTAAAGTAATCAAACAAAACGAAATAGGCAGTCAAATCTAGTGTGAAGGACATCTACAATGTGCAGAAAAGGAATAAACTTTGGTTCGAATTGGTTCAGTTGACTTAAAGAGAAAATGTTAATATTCTATAAAATAGTCTTAGATTGCAATTTGTAGTTATCTTTATATTTGGTTAATCGGAGTCAATGACGTCACGAACAATATATAATTCGTTTGGTTTATGAATGTTACTAAAAATTTATAAAATTTAACCGATTATCTTAACCCAATTTTTCGACTTATAGCCTATCTAATGAAAAAATCCAGAAAACCAGAAAAACTTTTCAGTATTGAAGGCAGTAAATTTTAAATTCGACTACGTTTAGTAGAAAGCTGTTTCAAGCTGGACAATGCCACATCTGCTATTTTTATATTACACGCTGTTGACTGACTTTTTAATGTTTGTTATAAACTTAAGTACGCTGTGGATTGTGTCTTTCTGGCATATATTCCATATTCTTTCTTTTAAACATTGGACGCATTCAGATATCCTTCTATGGTTACTTTTGGATAACCCGAAGTTTGAACGCAACAATAGGCGAAGCATTGGTCCAAGGTTCACGAATTTTAAAATGGATCTTCCAAGGGCCAATCTTTTTTGGTTTTAATTGGCTCAGTTTTTTAAGAGTTGTTAAGAAAAATATTTAAATTCCAATAGGGTCCACTGTTAAACTATGTCGAGCATTGACAGCCGGATAAAAAAGAAAGAAACAATGAAAAGCTGGAAACAAATATTAATAAAATTTTTCTGTTGACAGTAAATATCAGATGAACGGGCCAGTTATATAATATTATTTGGTAAAAGATCATTCATGGCCCATCGTGGGATATTAATTAAACAAACCCCATTTAATCAGTCAATAATTAGATAACTTGCATTAAAATTAAGAAAAACCTTTTAGTCCCTACACCCAAAAAGGTAGATCAAGATCCTCCAAATAATACTGATCTTTATCTAGTACCAAAAATCGATGTCCAAAAATATTAACAGAATCGGTTTACTAGAATAAAAGTTGTCGTGCTGAAACCAACCTGTCTACAGAAGCAAACGCTGATGACAGCACAATGCCATATAGGACCGCATTATTTTTGAAGTGGTATAATAAAACTGATTTTGAATACTAAAGGTTTTAGGTGTGTTTATTCAGCCGTGAAGTTGTTTTTTACTTTTCCTGTTGATTTTGAAATATGTTCTACGATGGAGTTTAATGCCATATTTATACAGAAGGATTAAATTAAATAACATCTGTATTTGCAATTTTTTTAATATAATTTTTCTGCCAAAAAATACCTGTAAATTTTCATTAATTATTCTGTGTATTGACTTCAATACGTTAAATCTAATAGTTAGTTTTGATGTCGTTTTGTCAAACTACTATTCTGGGTTAAGGTTTAAGGCTCACAAAAATGGTTCCACCCGCCACCAGCCAGGAACCTTGATCCATTGGATGTTTTTTTACTGTATTTCTTTTTACGTTTAAAACTTAAATCAGCTGATTATGTTTGCATGTTTTAATTTTTGGGGCCTTTTTACAACTTGCCTTCTGGTTTGAATCTTCTTTCATTGTAAAAGTTCTTAACCTAAGTCTATAGATGATTATAATTTATACATTTTGTATGAATGTCTCACAATCATACCAAATCTATTTCTATATTTTTCTATAAATATTAAAAATCAAGTTTTTTCAGTAGTAAGTGTGCAAGCTCTTTTGATTCATTAGTACCAATTTTCATGCTTCCAAAAATAAATTGTTTAATTTGTTTCACATTTACCATATTAAGATGCAAAGTAAATTGTTATATGCCTTTTGAATTTGTGGTTTCTTTTCCAGCACAGAAAAAATACAAAAGAAGATCATTTTACAAGTTTTTGGTTTAAAACTCAGCATAGTAAAAACAGAATGTTGTTTTGTGGGATCTTAATTCTTGCTTCACATTCAATATAGATAAATTATGTTTTTGGTTGAGATGTATTTTATTGGTTTTGCTCGACTTTAATTGAACTATAGTCTTTTTAAATTTAATCATACAAAGCCTTATAAAACCAATGAAGTGATTGGCCTTAAGTATCTGGTATAATCAGCCTATAGTAAGAACAATGTGTCTTGGTAAAGTGTTGTCTTGCAGCCAACATAATTGGAAGGCAGGTATGCAGAACATAATTTTGGGAGAACACTCCAACAAACTTTCCTATAGAGTCCAATGCTAAAATAAGTCTGGCTGTAGCGGCAATCTTGGTTGGCGGGCTATACTGCTGGACATAATTTTGGATAATACCATCTAGGGACCATTCCATCAAAGTTTGGTAACAATTGACTCAGTTGTTACAGACAAGAAAATATTTAAAATACACCCCTTTTTTCTAATTTTAGTAATGACAGCCATATTTATTGTCGTAGGAGGGGTAGAATGCTTGACACAATTTTGGTAGAAGACCACCAAAGGTCCATTACACCAGATTTTGGTTGCAATTGATTCAGTAGTTTCAGACAAGATAATTTTCAAGTGAATTTCCTATAAGGCCCTTTTTAAACCAAGTTCAGCTGTAGTGGCCGTCTTAGTTCGTGGGGATACCAGACACAATGTTGGTAGAGGACCATTCCTCGAAAATTTGGTTGCAATTGGCTCAGTATTTTCAGACAAGAGGGTTTTCAAGGAAATTTCCCAAAGGGTCCATGTTAAAATTAGATCAGCTGTGGCAGCCTTATTGGTTGGTTGTCCAGGATGCCGGACACAATTTTTGGTATAGAACCATACCATCAAAACTAGGTTGCAATTGGCTCTGTAGTTTCAGATAAGATTTTTCATATGAATATATGTAAAATGAATTTGGCTGTGGGGATCATCTTGGTTGGTGGAAGGGAATGCCGGACACAATTTTGGTAATGGACCACCTAAGAACCATTCTACCAAAGTTTGGTTGCAATAGTCTCAGTAGTTTCAGACAAGAAGATTTTCAAGTGTATTTCCCATAAGGTCATGCCTGAAAAATTTTGGTAGAGGACAATCTGAGGACCGTCCACCAGTTTGTTTGCAATTGGATCAATAGTTCTGGACAAGAAGTTTTTTTTTTTAAATATACCACCCCCTTCTTCTATTTTTAGTAACAGCAGCCATCTTGAAAGGCAGGTGGGAATGCTGTATACAATTTTGGAAGAGGACCACCCAAGGACAATTCTGCCAAGTATGGTTCAAAATGGCCCAGTAATTTCAGAGGAGAAGAGCTTTAGAAAAGTTTGCAACGACGAATGGGCGCAAAGTGATGGCAAAAGCTCACATGACCTTTTAGGACAGGTGAGTTAAAAAAACCCACAACACCAAAATCACCAATATCTAATTTAAAGAAACTTACAAGTCTGGTCAGGAAATTTTTTAGTTTTATCAATTTCTCTTAAAACGTTTCAGTAATGTAATGGAAAGGGCTTGCTTCGGGTGTGAAAGGTTGTGGGTTTAATCCCTGGCAGAGTGGAATGAAAGATATTGAAACTCATATTTGCTCATCTCTGCTAAGGGCACAGCATTGAGAATAAGATTAAAGACCTGTCGGTCCAGTGTCAGAATGATTTGTTAGTGGTATTTCTTCCTGTGCACTGGTTGTCCGTATAATACAAGGCAGGATCCATTCATCATTATTCATTAAAATGCTCTTCTCCTGAACATGCATGAAATATTTGCCATTGGACATTAAGCTACATTCAATCAATCGATTTCTCTGCTGAAATATTACCTGCTTAACATCAAGAAGCAATAAATCAATTAATTTTATGGAACTTTTACAATAGAGAAAATGTGTCAATGGGACATGGATCCCCTGCTCTGGCAAACAGGAAATAGACATATGACGGACCTGAAAAGGGAGACATGGTACACCTCACCCTGATGATGCTTCAGATCAAAATATTAGATCAATGGACATGGATGCCCCGGCTCCAAAGATAGAAAAAATGTGCCCATACGACATGGATCCCCGCTGTTCTGGCAAACAGCAAGCATACAAATGACAGACCAGAGACCATTATAACTCACCCTGATAATGCTTCAGACCAAATATTCAAACAATTGGACATACACAAGCCAAGAAATCTTTAACAAAAAATTTACGTACAGATGACTGTAAAACTTCGCCTAACGGCAGGGGTATAAAAACACATACAAAATATTATATAATATCCCATTTTATTTTCTGCCATTATTGTTGTACACTTTTGATCCTGAACAATTTTCGACCAGAACATAATTATATACATCAATTTAATACTTTGCTTACTTTACAAAAACAGCACTATAATTGCATATTTTACATTTGTACAAAACTGTCGACTACACAAATTTGCAAATACAATGAATATTGCACAGAAATTGGGGGA
This sequence comes from Geukensia granosissima, assembly GCA_032357055.1. Lineage (NCBI taxonomy): Eukaryota > Metazoa > Mollusca > Bivalvia > Mytilida > Mytilidae > Geukensia > Geukensia granosissima. The sequence goes on along the minus strand of JAULBM010315210.1, from coordinate 2,906 downwards.
AAATTACTTTCCCATCACAATATAAAGATACGAATTTAATATAAATAATAACTAGCCCAGCACTACAGAACTCCAAACTTCACAACCATTACCTAGACAAATTCTATAGAAATAAAACATTCAATTTTGTGGAATACATAAAATCTTTGCTACATACCAAAACACATCAAGAGTATGTAAAGCTGAAAATGGTCTTATTTCAGTAATCCATGTACTGGTTATCATTTGTCTGTACATTACATTTATAGATATATACTCAACTACATTGTTGAATTAAGACAATTCTCCATCATAAAGGGAGAGAATTTTATAATCTCTTGTTACAAACACACTGATAAACAATCTCCAAAACAGAGAGTATAGTACTTCCTTCATCAGACACATACATCTCTGCCATACATGTTCCGACATTTATTGCCTGGATTGTGACGTCAAAATAGTTTTGACGTGAAGAAATTATTGCGTCACAAGCAGATATGACCGCCATGAGAGGAAGCTCACAAAATGGCGTCTAACGTATGGCAGAGTCGCCTACTGGAGGTTTAACTGGAAGCAAGGAGACTCTGTTTCGGAGATTGAGGATTGAGTGGTCTAGTTTGTGTGAATGATTGTAAACTGTGTGGATTTGTTGTTATTAACTCCAGAACGATAATCACATAGTCTCTCGTTTAGCCTTCCTTTTGTTTCGCCAAGGTAAACGAGTCGGCAAAGGTTGCTTTCTAAACCATAGACGGAATTACTAGAAGCATATTTTGTCATATTTGTAATGCTATATTGCGATAGGGGAATAACACAGACGTTTACACGCTAAATTTTTGTTACGTTATAAACGCAATGTTATACTGCTATACAATGAAACATCTTGAGACATATTTTATGTCTAATGAAATGTCTTTTAGACACGATCATTTAAACAAGTCTTAAGACATATCTACTTCCTGAATGTACAGTGGGGTTTCATTTGCTGTGTTTTAACTGTAATGAAAAATAACAGTCCTTTCGGAGTACGTTTCTGTCAGATCCTTCGGGTCTTAAGCTACAACTTCTGTATTTTTAAGCTTCTATTTTTCTGTCTATTTTGTATTTGACCGCAGCGTTGTTTTAAATGGAAAATAAATCGAACCAAGCCAGGAACATGCAGTCCAGTGTTTTTCGTTGTTTAATTAGTCATTTATTGTTATTTGTTCACCGTTTTGCATTAAATTAGGTCGACTGTCGTGCCTTTATGTATAGTTTTACATTTTGTATTTCGGGGACTTTTACAGCTTCCGTTATGGTTTGGGCTCTGGTTCATTGTCTAATGCCGTAATGGGACCTGTAGAAGTTTAAATTCTACTGTCAATTAGTGGATGGATGGACATAATGCCATATCTGCTATTTTTTTTTTTTATTACAGGTCATTTGCTTTGTCATACTATACTTCAATGCAGCGCTCACCGTACCAGAGCACATTTGGAACTGCAATTGTAATGGTAGCAGCGGCTAGATGGAGTAAGAGCTCCATCAGAATTCACAAATCTCAAATCAATTAAACACATTATCATGCCTGTGATTATTAGTCAATATATATTTACTCTTTAAGGTCAATTTCTAGGTGGATCCCAAGCAGCAAATATCAAGTTGACGGACCTTTTCTTGAATAACCATTGAGGGATCTAGAAATTTTAAAACGTGAAAAGGGGGCGCAAATTAATTTGCCGGAAAAGTTTAATTCTATTTGATTTTGCTTTTGTAAGAGGAGGAGTTGCGAGCTTATTGCGTCAATTTTGAACAATGTTTAACGAACTCTTCAAGATGCCAAATTAACATTGTCGCTTCAACGTATGAAAAAGTTTTGAATTTTTTAACACATTTTCCTTTAAGTGTTTAGCCTCTTAATGAGAAATCAGTGCGTTTTCAATAAATATCCATCTAAAATATTATTTAAGGAAGAAGAGAAAGAAAATCGAATGCCAGACGAAAGGGAGAAGCTCGATAGACACGACAACCCCATGCATACGAGCATGACTGAACATGAAATACACTGCACATACAAAAATAGAACAAACATACAACTATACAACTTTGAACATTTCAGACCTCATCTTTTTGTTTGTTTTTTTTTTCTTTTCTCATCTGTGAAGTAGTTACTTCTGCCGTTTTCTGTTATAATCATTGTTTTCCAAATACATTTAGTTTTATTGAAAATGAAAACTTTTGGACAAGTCTTATTCCATATTAATGAACATACATCGTACAACTACATTTAACACAGTTCTATCATATTTTTAATTTAACACCAAAATCGTCGGAATTTTTTTTGTGGCGCGTTTTAACCACACAGACAGCCCTGAAGAAAAAGATTTGCAATAAATGAAATGAAGTGTTCGGTTTTTTGTTGACAAAGTAAATAATTAATGGGGTGTTTTTTCATCGCACAGAAACGTATTTGTAATTTGAATATCCAATTTGCACAAAAACAACAATTTTTCACCCGTTAATATACATCTCAAGAAGCAGTTACCGAAAGTATAAAATCTAGAGGTCTTCACAATCTTACTTTACCTAAAAAACGATGCTTTACCTCGTAAAAATAATATTGGCGCTCTAATCAGCTTTTTAGTAATAATGAGCCAAGAAAAACCCATGCTAAAAGAACGTTACAGAAAAAGGGGATATGGTGTAAATATTCATGTCGCACAAATCTCATATATACAAGTAAATTGTTACTTATAGAACAATAGAAAAGAAAGATAATTGGTGCCAAGATGAGAGATGTATGAACTCATGGAAAACACGATTAGCTTGGAAAAAATGATTTACCCAAAGGAAAACAAATTGTAACGTGTTGACCCCTCAGACCGTGGTTAGGAATTTATACTTCCGACCTAAACAAGAGAACAAAATTAAGACAAACAAAACCAGTA
>JAULBM010315199.1:0-13863 GCA_032357055.1 Geukensia granosissima | reverse complement strand
TACAATCTTACATGTTCAGATAAACTTGTAGTGGATACCACCTGAACTTCTGTACTACAAGCGTACGATTCTTTCTCAAACCAAACGTAAACAATCCTTTAAAAATTTTAATCAACAATCACAACGAGGTTGAAATTTTAAAATGGAGCTTGTTAGGTTACATACTTTAAGTTAAGCTTGTATCATATAAATGGCTTCACGAACGGACACATCTATCTTTCCCAAGTTAAACAAAATTACATCAAATCCCAATTGCTATCTTATAAATAATATTCATGTAAATTCAAGCAGTGATATTTGCTAGTATATTATCAGTTATCTACGTAATTATCCGTAGATATTGAGATTATAACACCATGAAGTGACAAAGTACGACCTAGTACTGAAGGCTTTTAAAATCTCGATATCTACAGATATTAACGTAGATAACGATTTTATCGCCTGGTCTTTGTCTAAATCGCACTTTTTATGGACCAGTTAAAAGAAATGTGTAACGTAAAAGTAACGTTTTTATTATTGTGAAACAAAATAAAGTTGAAATTTGGAAAATTTGGATATTCTTTTGCAAAGTGTAGGGTAGTTGCTTTAGTAAATCCCTACAGCTACCAAAATATAAGATGTTTATGAAGAAAACTATGAAAAAAACAAGCCTACTTTGTTTTGCCGATAAACGTAATGTGACGTCGACGTGGGTAGTTTACATAAATAGGAATTCCATTCATGTAGATATCGGTCAGCAAGACATTTTCATCAAACAGATATATATTACAGTGATAAAGAGAAAAAAATAAGTAAACGATTTCATTTAATGACAGAAATACAAGTGCTTTTACAGAATTCAGTTTCCAGTAAAATCACAATGAATCGAAGTGGAGACGAAAGTCATTCTACACTGTCATTGTGAACAAGCTCTTTTTGTTTACACGTTTGTGACGTAAACTTAACACCCGGGTATATGGGTTAGCAATGCCCGGGTATATGGGTTTTTTATATATGTGACATCAGTCAATCGAAATCCGAGATTTTTTCTATGCCGGGGATAATATTTGGAATTTAGGCCTAACCTAGATTATAAGCCTCACGTGGTGATTTTGGGCGTTCCCATTTATGAGTATTCACGATTCATGACGTAATGTAAGTTCGTCGGCTAACAGACTCTCCAGGTCAGGAAATTTGTTTTTGACCTAAGAAATATTTTGGCCTATAACATTGTACCGAAAAAAAAAACATTATTAATTAAATATTAAGAAATTGAAATGGCTGAATATTGGTTTACAAATGAGCACGATCTCTGCAAACCTTTCACTACAAAATTAAATTTCTATATTCAGGTCAGGCAGCAACCATTTTATTTTCTGGGTACGAAGGGTGATTTATTGAGTTTATCTGAATTCAGTTATTTTTTTCACCTAGAACATTAAAATATAGTTTTGTTTCTTGCTCTATCAAAAACATTATTTTTCTTTATATTTATTAGAAACAATATTTTTTCACCACAAAAAATCCTCTGAATCTTTTCCCCTTATGTAACAATAATTGACAGAAGGATTTATGTCTTTCGGGACAGGAAACTTGGTCGACATGGACATTTCTTGTTTCTCATTTGCTGAATTTTGAAATTCGCTGTATGAAGATCATAGCCAAATAGAATAAATCTTTACAGGAAGCATTAAAGGGAAGTCCTGTTTAAAATTACATAATTTCGTCCTAATTATATTACAAAGATGGCCGCTTTAAGAAATTGTTCCCTTTAACTGCCTAATACAAAAAAGGTCAACTCTAAGTGACCGCTTTAACTAGTGCAGACAAACTTGACAGGAAAAATCTAGTGGAATTGAATCACAAAGTTTTCTCATTTTCTTTGCTTTGTACCGGTATAATGATAAAATGTCATGGGTAGTTGTTGTTTCGGGTGGCAAACATTCGAACGTCTTCTCATCTGAATTCGCATTACCAAAACGGACATAATCTTGATAGAAAGCATATGTTGGAAGCAATGTTTCAATTTGTCCTGTTTTATCAAGATCGAATAACAAGTATGGCTGGGACTAGCCATTTCTTCTGATTTGGAAAAAGTCCTATTACCTGGAATTGTTTTGAAATATTCCAGAAAACTGAAATGTTATATTTATGAAAAGTATTAAAAGAAATACAGATTCCAGAAATCTTAGTTTCTATTATTTATAAAAACAATAGTAGATATTTTCTGTATATTTGGTTGCATGCATGTTCTCTTTTTTCAGCATGGCCAAATACACTTTATACAACATTTTGTTAACTCTCTATTCTAAACAAGGATCTATTTGAATTTTGTTGCAAATCCTCGATTTTCATTAACTAAGTAACAGTGCACCTTACAATCAGGCAAAAACCCTCGAAAATATTGCAGTCGAAAAAAAACACTTCATTGTAATATTTTTAATGTTGTTGGGGTACAATCGCCGGAAATATCAGTTTGCAATTTTACCTCAATTCGCAATGAAGTCATTTAACCTTTAAGAATAAGAATATAAATAAATAACTAAATCTTAGTCGATATTTTCATAACCGTAAGTAGGGGTTCGAGGGGTTTGCACGACGCGCATGGCGAATCATTGTCCCCTTCTAAAAATTGGCTATGGGTATGATTTTGCTATATTTTGTTCTTCATGGTATTGATACCTTTTAATTTGGCATTTGCACAATACGTTGTTTTCGTGGGGTATATATGGTTATTAAAACCCTAAGATTGTTTTCTTTGATAAATGATATTTTTACACTACTGGACGTGTTCGGACTGATGTCATGCTTTAAGAAAATCAGGAACACTATCAACTGTGGTCGAATTTTGAACCAGCTGTCAGAAACAGCGAGTACTTTTTCATTCTCTGTACATCATATAATATGTTGTTGCAATTGTAATTGTCTGCGTACTGTTTTTCGACTTCAAGAGTTATTATATGTCTAGCACAGTTGGTTTTTAAGGTTTGTTTTGTGTCGTTTATCTGAATCATTGTCTTTTGAGCGTTAAGCGCGCACAAGGATTTTAAACCTCGCAATGAAAATAGTTTATGTTCGTATGCCAAACCAGGAAATTATAGTTCAATGGGTGGCATTGTTTTTATGTTTATTGTAGTTATTGTTTCATATGAATGTCATGACATTATAATATGTGACCTTTTACAGCTCGACTTGCACTATGGATCTTTGTAATATGTTGAAGGCCTTAAGGTATCCTGTCGATTGTTTTATTTTATATTTTTGGATTGGTGTCTCATAGAAAATCATGTCACATCTTCTACTTCTTTATTTATACATTCCATCATAATATTAGTCCTTTGTCATGAATATACATAAAATATTTAGCATGCTCCGAACATAAAGAAAGAGGTAATGAATGACTGAATGAAAAAAAATACAGTGAGTATATTGAAAATTGCGACAATTGAAGGTGTCTTCAATATGCAAAATCGAAATCCTCATTTTACGAATTTTTGGTCTATAAATATTAAATCTATAAAACGATTTTTAAGACGACTTTTTGGCACGCTAAGTAATAAGTACGTTATTTACGTAACGTCGCTTACGTAAACGATGCATTAACCTTTATCTAATAAGAAAACAGTTGTTACAGGCTATTACTGGTTAACATGCAAAATTGTCCTCTTAAATCGGATATAGAACATATCAACAGAAACTAAACACTGTAATTGAACAGTTTTTGTGCGATTTAAAATGTTTACCAAAAATTGTACAAAGTAATAGATGAAGTTCAATTTTTTTTAGAATAAAATCGTTTATTATTTTGTTTATATTGTCTTATCATTTTCTGTGACAAAGCACAATTACGTTAGTGACTTTGCGCTATGTTGCGCATTTAAACTCTCAACAACGTGACAGAAACAGTTAAATATTTTAAAAGCTGCGTTGGATTCCGATTAAGTAAAAAGCAGTCAAAGTAAATGAAGAAAAAATTAATTTTGTAAGTAAATGAAAACGTATATATTGGACGCTTCCATCTTATTAAGATTTATCTAAATTCCACATTAGAACACATTGATGAGAGATCCGTATACCATAGTCCTTAAAAGAAAAGACAAAACTCGAAACAAACGTTAAGGAAAAAGAGAAGCATAAGGACCAAAATTCTACTAAAACGCTGGAAAACAGGAATAGGCTCAGGATCCAGGTAACAAACCATCCGACCCCCCCAATGCCAGATACTCGTCGGTTTAAATTGGCTAATTGTCGAATTAAAAAAGATCAACAATAATTTTTAAGTTAAAAATAAGAATAAGCAATATTTGGTAATGTACCATCATTACATTTGGAAAACATCGCCAGAGGACTTGCCGGCCGAGTTCAGTCAAGGAAATTGATTGAACGTTATCTATGCAAATTATTTTAACTTGCTAATTTGTGCTCCGCATTGTTACGGAAAAAAGAGTGAACACGACTCGCAGTAAATAAGTTGAAAATTGGTGAAATTTCCCATACTTACAACAATAAAATCCTCGATATGCCTAATACGTATTTGAAAGGTGCTCTATATCGAACAGCAGACCAAAACAGTATGAGTTCGCTTCATGTTTTAAAAACAAGGTTACTTGACATTCAACTCATGTTATAAGGTTTATCAGTAAACAAAGTTTTCTCTCAAAGAATCCCGACTTCTTTCATAAATAAATTGACTTTAATGATATTGACGAAGGGTCAAAGACGCAGCTAGCAACCACAAAACAATCGTCAAAATAAGCATAAACAAATGGATAAATAACGTGATACAAGAAGTAGAACAAGGCTTCAAATGTTAAGCTAAAACAGACAGTTGTCAATCTGTCCGGATGTTAGTTAATTTTTAGTGAATTAACTAAACAAAACAGAAACATTAGTTAACTAATCAATGTGAAATGTCTGTTTGACAGTTAATCCTGATCCTGATACTGATGATGAGTCTACAACTTGTAGCTATTATCGTGTGTGGAAATAAGCAGGATCCTCAATATGAACATGATGAAATCTCAAGGATATTTAGATGCAGAAAAGATGGATAGAGGAATCTGCAAGCGAGCCTTTTGGTTCTCTTTCCAAAGGTGGGTGTTCAAATTCTCAAATCTTAAATTCCTAGAATTTCTAAGGAACATTTCTTATCAAATGTTCCTGAACATAATGAGAGAATTCTTTAACTGTTGGAGGGCCTCAAGTCTCATGTCTATATACCAGTGAATGACCGGGCTCTTGATCACAACATCATCATCCATATCCTCCCTGCTCACACCTCCCAGTTCCTACAATCTCTAGATGATGGAGTTTTCAGTCATATCCCAAATATCTATGATAATATGTCCCACAAGAGACAGGAACATCTGCCTCAGTTGTTATTTAAGATGAAGCTTGTGAAAATCATCTGCACTGTCTTTATCAAGTCACTAACTCAAGAAAATCTGCGGTCTGCATTTGGACGAACGCGCATATTTACACACGTTCAATGTAGCCAGCTTATCATAGATGATAAACACTTAGCTCCAGCTGTTTTAATACACTTACTGTTGAAAATGAGCATGTTGATTTTTAGTTTACAGATGAAAGTGAAGAGAAAAGTGCAGAAGTCGAAGAGGAAAAAGAGGAAGATTATGAGACCAGTGAAATTGTTGATGAGGAAGGCAGGGGCCTGATAATAGTGAAATGAGTAAGAGTGCAGCAGGCTAAAGACAGTGAGAAATTTGAAGAGCGAGAAGTACGTAAGCCGAGGAATACGTTAAGTAAGGTAATAGGCGGACGAGCTAAGTAAGGGATCATGTTAGACAGGAAGAAAAGGATCAAGTAAAATGTACAAAGACGTAAACCTGTAATAGAAAAGCATATAAAAAATTGCGGAGAAAACGACGGAAAATCAAAACAGAAGTAAAATTGTGTATGAGGATTACAAAAGACAGGACCAAGTCGCAAATATATTTAAGATTGAGAACTTGAATAGTATTCAGAGGATAAAAGGGCAATTGATGAGAAGGACTTGCTGCAAGAAAAAATGTATCTTAATTAGTGTTAAGTGGGCACAATGGGACAAGTGTAAGCGTTGGATGCATTTGATGTTGAATGATGGAATTGGCCTTTGAACATTTTTCATCTTCAAATAAAGAAACTGTTTATCTCTAAATTTAAAGAACAAAATAGTTAGAGATATTGTTGCAGGTATTAAATGGGAAAGAAAGATTAGACTCAGAATTTGAGGTAGAGAAACACTTATAATCAGGTGTTCTGGAATGGTTTTAGAATTCAGCAGATGTTCTGAAAGCATTAAAAAATCAGGTGCTCTGGAATTATAAAAGTATTCATAATCTCTATGTTGCATTCTTAAAGTTCTTCTGCATTAGTAATCCGATCAGAATATTATTATATTATGAATATCAATGATTCCTATCCATAGAAATTATAAAGTGAATTCATGAAATCAAGTGAAAATTGAAACATCATTATCTGTCTATAAATTTTTAATTCAATTTTGATTACCAGTACAAGGCGTCCAACATTTTATAAACCCTAAAAAGGTTTTAGGCTGAACTTCATGCGTTTTCAAAATAATTTTTTATTTTACATGACCTTATAAAGGCTGCACGTTAGAGTTTACAGAGTTCACGACCTAATGTCACGTAATATGGAACAATTTTCAAAAACTTCAAGAAGTCACAGGATCAATTTTTTCGTCGTTACTGTACATTATTTTACACACGGATGAATGAATATATAATAAACAAATATGGAAATAAATAAAAGTTAGTTTCAAACGTACGGTAAAAAAGAGAAAAAATAATGAGATCAATTGTATTTTGGTCTCTCGGTGTTCATAAAATTAAGTAATGATGCCAAATGGAATGTTCATATTGATAATATTTTAAGTAGTGTGCCTATCAATATCAATGGTATACGAAAACTAAAATTTAAAATTAGTAGAAATAGTTTTAGAGAAAATTTTTTTCGTGTATACAGACCTATTCGACTATGCTTAAGAACTGTGGGATAGTGTGGCCTGACAAATGCAGATTATTTAGAAAGATTTTATCTAGAGGCTGCGAAAATTATTACTGGACTTCCTATATATGGAAGCTCTCATTAAATTTACAAAGAAATTGAATGGGAAATTATTTTTTTTAAAATTAAGAATTCATCGCCATCGTAGGAAGCTTCAAATGTTCCATTCTATATTTCATAATAAGCCAACCAACTACCTAAGAAGTCTATTTCCACCTAATATACAGTCAACCACTACCTATCCATTATCAAACGGAGATTTTCTTATAGTTCTGGAGATTGTCGTTTTTGCCTTCAACAACTCGAAGCTGGTAAAAGTTAAATCCAACTGTTAGAACTATTGAAACTGCTTCCAGATTTAAAAACGAACTTAAAAACATACTCAAATTTTTTTGTACCTGAACACTTTCTTACCGGTCGAAAGAAACCTAATGTTTTATTAAACAAATTAAGATACTCGGTTTTCTTTCTTAACTGTGACCTAAATAGAGTAAGCATCACAAGTGACCTGTCTTGTCAGTGTGGGTTTGAAAACGAAACATTATATCATTACCTTTTTAATGTAGTCTTTTTGAAGATGCAAGAAACATACTGTTTAATGAATTTAACTGGATTTCTGTTTTCAGACCTTGAATTTTTTTTAGCCACTAGTAAATTCACAGGAAGAAAGCTTGACTGATTTTCCTATTTTGGACACGCTGTTGATTTTAACTTTTGATTATTTGTTATAAGATGTTAGACATGTTGATCGCGTCTTTCTGGCATATATTCCAATTCTTTCTTTTGAAAATATTTCGCAGGTTTTTTCTTGTGCAGTGTGGAGTCGTTAAAAGCTTACCTATGCTTGAATTGTAGGCTCTTATTTAGTTTCGGGTACTGGAATGTATGTTGAGGAGAAACAGTTTATTACTTTCCAACATTGTTATTAGTAAAATTCCCTGATTGTTACCTTTATATTTGGCTTATTGTTATCCTTTACGACATGAACTGTAGATTCCATTTTATTTATGAATGTAATTAGGAATTCATAAAGTTTAACTAATCCTCCTTTTTGTCCCCTAGCGTGTGTGATGATTGTAAATCCAAAAAGCGCTTTACAAGCAGTTAAAATTAGCTGCTGAATGTTTGTTATAGACGTATGTAGGATGTGGTTTGTGTCTTTCTATCAAATATACCAAAGTCTTGCTTTTAAAAAATATCGTTCCGTGAATGGAATAAATGTAGACGTTTAAAATGTTTTACGTTTAAAGTACTGTTGATATTATAGTGAACATTTCTAAAAATATCATTATGTTTCCCTCCGAGGAACCATCGACTAAAGGTAATATGAAACAAATCACTCTCCAAGCTGATTCTTTTGAATTTAAATAATAATTACTAATATCTCGCAAAACTGTATTGTCTTAACTCGTAGACACCTACAGGCACACCTACAGTTGTCTAGACTCCATCGTTACTGGAACCTACGGAGTTGGAAGCGAATTCATTGGTCGGATGAAAGCCGGTTCCTGTTGAAGCCTGTGTGTTGGAGGGAACGGTATACAACTGAACAGCAACAACGTTCATGGAACTACTGCATATGGTGGCGGTGGCGTAACCGTGCTTTTCAAATGACTATAAGCTTCCGTTACAGGTTATTGACGGTACCCTGAATGGCCAAAAATACCGAAATGACATCTTGGACAGCCATGTTCTGCCTCATTTTAAGAATCATGCACTTGGAGACAGACCAGTGTTTCTAGACCACATCGATCCCAGAACATGTATGGGACTTTATCGGTCGTAAAATGAATCAGCGACAACCGAAATGTCAAAACCTGAATGAAATACCGGTCGCTCTTATCGCCGAATGGCAGAGGTTTCCACAGAATAGGCGTCGGCGGTTGGTCAGGGGAATGAGGAGGCGTGTTGAAAGTGTATACCAGAAGCGCGGAGGTTATACCAGATACTAACGATCTTAACGTTAAATGACAGATTTATGTACTCATTATTCATCTGAATAAAAGTTATACTTGTATAATTTTGAAAAAAGAGTGTAAAAATGATCTCAAAGTGAAACTTAAAATCGTCTTTTGTTGATGATTTTCGTCCTTTTTTTGATTTGCTCAATATGTCCCCTAAGTTTCCTTTGTCAATTCGGATCACTGATTTCATAAAGGTCGTTAATTCTTATTTAATAAAAAAAAATAAAGGTTTACCGGCAAATAAAACGTCTAAACCTTTTTTGTCTGTCCAGAAGATAAATATTATAAAAACCAAGGTGATGCTTAACTTTTGGCACTGTAATATACTTCAAGTTTCATATGTACTAGTATAATATTTTTTCAGAACGGATATCACAACTCCTCAAGTCAGTATGTCTTTCATTAATATTTGATGTTTGACTTTGAAATAGACAATACTCAAATATTATCTCGGCTGTTCTAAGAGTAGTCTAATTTGGCTGATCAATGTGGAGATAAAGTTTAGTCAAATTAAGGTATTGGACTTTTGCGTAGGAATATTCCAGATTCTTCGATCTCTAAAATACTGTATTGCTGTTAATACAAATACAATGAAGATATGCAGTGTTCATAAAGCCACTATTTTAGCTTTTGCATTTTACTTCCTATGCCTCTGATTTATGTCTTTAGTTGTGTCTTTCGAAAACATACCTCGAAAAACTAAAGTCTAACAAATTAGAGGATGGTACTAAACCTTACATTTTGTAGCATGACATAAACAGCATATCCCAGAACGTGTCTTGATAACATCTTAAATCGTTTGCTATAGACCCTAATACATCAAATCACATGAAGTAATAACCAGAAGGAGGGTTTGAAGGGTATAAACAATGTTTTTCCGGTATTCAGAAATACGAGTATGAACACCGAGATTCCCTTAACAAATCCTTGTCTTTTCAAACAATTGTTCTTATTAAAGAATTATATATCGATTCCGCTGCTGATGAACTCATAGGGTGGTCATTGCTTCGGAACCGGCATGATTTATAAAATACATTTTGTAGATTTCTCAGCTGATAATCATTATCATAAAATAAATTTTAAACTAAAATACAACTATCAATAAGGAACGGGCTACCGTCTTTCCTGCATTTTTTCCGTCTTCTTAATTTCTATCATTAAGTCCAAACGTTTGCCTCTGATAATTTTCAGTGACCATGGTGACAGCACACAATAACATAAGTATATTTAACACTTATTTAATTAGCTTTAATAAATGTCAGTTTTCGTTCATTCATATGGGTAATTCTCTTCAAATATTTACACCTTATTTTTCAGGACAATTCATTTTTGTTGTCTTCAATTGTTCCCATGACAGAGCGAACTATATTTCGCTTTCAAACTAGACATTTAATTCTCAAAACAATTATTCGTTCTTTCAAGAATTAAGGCGACCACACTTCATTGAAATTGAGTACCTGTCAAGTCTTTAATCAGTCAGGAAGATTCGTCTGTCGCTAGAATGATTGTCAAAGACATAAATTCAGTTGTGTATTTTGTAGATTTGTGCTGATGAATCAAAATTTATGCTTTTGTTGTGTATTTCGTATACAGATTTCTCAAAATATAATATAATATAATTTATATTTGTTCTTGAATGGTTTTACACGGAGCTGCTTTGATTAATAAATATATCTCAGATAATATAGATTTGTCATGGGTCGGTCTCAGGAGACTTCTGCACTACAGGATCTCGGACATGTTTGTCCCATAGTGATATACAAGAAGTTCAAATACAAATTCTGTGAAGAATTTTATTATTATGTTTGCTTATATAGTCAAAGAATACTAAAACAATCTAGCTTTGCTATTGAGCACAATTTTCGACATTCAACCATTTAGGCATTCCTTCTTTTTAAAGCTAAAGTTAATGTAAATAAACAGTTGACCTTTTCAGAAACGCAATGGAACTATTTGAACGTCATTTTTCTGGCGACCGTTTCAAAAAGCACTCGTATGAGGAAAGTGTGAGTAAGTTATATACATTTCTTAGAGATTTACGTGGACTTTTAGGACTTTCGAGTGTTTTGTGAAAACCCCCTTCCTCCCTGCAGATTTACATTGGCCAAGACGCCAACGAAGACACTAAATATCGCTATATAGCCAGAATTAATCTAAACGAAGTTCATAGTGTTATCGAAAAATCTTTTCCCGCATATTGCAAAAAATGTTTAAAAATAGATATCTCGGATAAAATTCTGTAAATCAAACTTTGACAAATACATGAATTAAATAATGGAAAAGCTGATATTAGTACTAAACATTATGAAACTAATACAATGATACAATACAAATCATGATGTTTCACGCAGATTAAAGCGCAAAATTAAAGAACTTCACAAAACTTTTGTGTTCGTTCTTGAAGATAAAGCAACCAATAATACCGCAATAAAATTCATAGTTTCAACACATTCCAAACTAAAAACTTGACAGAACAGCAGACTGTTAGTGAACATCTGAATTTTACCACCCAGGTAAAGGCTGTATCTAACATGAAAGCTCCTACAATGTACCGGCTTCTTAAACATCATTACACTCCATATCAGTCACGGTTCATTTCTGCTTACATACCTAATTAAATGTACAGTTCATTACGAAATGAACAATGATCAGCCAAATATAAAGATTACAATCAGAGGATTTTAAAAATAACAATGTTGGAAAGATGTAAACCGTATCTTTATAACATAGATTCCAGTGACCGAAAATAAATAAGAGCATACAACTGAAGCACGGGAAAGCCTTTGACAACCTCCACACACCACAAGAGAAAATTCCGAATTTATGGAATATATGCCAGAAGGACACGATTCACATCTTACATACGTTTATAACGAACATTTAAAAGCCATATTTAACGGCAACAGCGTGTAACATGTGCAACGCCTAATTCTGGATTTACATTCACCAGGCACGCTGGGGACCACTTTATTCTACTTTACCACATAAGCTTAGTACGGAAAATTTTTCGTATTTAGTAAATTGGTCATTCAAAAGTCTTATTGTTCTTACTTATACTGCAATAAATATAGTTTCTCTTTAGCAATCTTATAAAATCTTATAATAAATACATTTTCTGGACATCATTTGACATGATTACAGCGGTCGAATTCCTTCTTAAAGATATTTATGTACGATTTGGCATAACGGTCTATCGACAGATAGTTAGCAAACCAGTGAGCACAAACCGCATTTATTTTCTACATTGTTATGAATCACAGTTTATGGCATAATTTCAAAAAGACTCAAATGCAAGGTTTAGTAGCAAGTTTAATAATACTTTCAGATATTTGGTTGATAATTTTGCTATAAATACTTCAGAGTTTAAAAAATTTACAAAAGAAATTAATCCAAAACAACTTTCCACATATAAATCAAATACCAGTTATAACTGTCATCTATTTTTAGATTTGGATTTTAAAATTGATTTCAGTTGATTATGCATTAAATCTATGATGCATATATCGCAAAGATTCTCAGGACTTTTACAAAAATTTTATAACAGTAACAAAGATTAAATAAAGAAATACGGTTGTAAATGTTGATTTTTGATACGACATTTCCTCGTGTTTTAACAACACAGTATTAAATCGTCAGACGGACATACTATGTTTGATGATATCTCGTTAAGAGGCTTGGTGTCGTATTGTAAAGATTTCTCACCCTGAGCTTGCTTTCAGTAACTGCAAGCTTTCATTAGAAAGGTATCTTCTTCTTGTGTGAGTTTTGTTTCGTATGTTAAGTATAATTCAGTTACTCTGTAGCCGGAACTGGGTGATTTTTTATTTTTTTATAGTTTGCCTGTTACATGTACTGTTTTTTTTTCTTTAACCACTCATTAGGGATGGTTGTGATCCCACTTAACTAGTTTAACCCAACAATATGTCTCACGTGCGCTGGTCGACTGTGTCTGTATTCACTGCTACATATAATGCTTTAGTAAGCTGTTAAAGTAAGTGTTTCTTAAGTTTTTAAATATGGATGCATACTAATAAACTTATCAAGTTAATATCTAATTGATTTGTCAAATCAGTATGTCCCAACAAAAGCAATCCGAATCAAAGGGAACTTTACACATTCTTTGATTATATAATAGAGACAATCGTTGGTTTTAATATATAATTAATCTCACAGCAGTTTTTTCGTACTTTCAGACAAGGTGAAATACCGCTTATATAACTAACTTTCAGCTGTTTATCCACATTCAGTTACTTTTAGACTATTTGACAATTTACTTATGTACTAAATTAATGGTTCGCATGACACATGTTACCACAAAAGCTTTTAAAGGAAATCATAATAATAATTCAAGACTATTTTACAGGTATAGTGATAGTTTTTTAGTAACGTTAAGAAAACATGCCTTACAAGATTTTTAACGTGATAGTAACACTAATTTGACGTGAGTTTTTAAGATTTACAAGGTGAGTACCATTATAGTAAATTCGATTCGACGTTATCTTTAATGACTAATAACGTTAGTACTGTATTCGTTTAATTATTTTCGACTCGACATAATTTTTCATGATTTATAACTTAAAAGGAATTCGAAGATACCAAAGGGGCAGAAACGTGTTAAGTGTTTTTTAACATTATTTATCGTAAAATTGCAAGATTTATATCGAAGCACTAATTTTTCAAGATTTATAACGCGAGAACTGTTTTAGGTGTCAATATACTAAATCAACCAATCAGATTAAGAACATAAAAGCAAAAATAGTGCAAATCAAAACAAAGTATTCTTACACGAGTTACTAGCATATTAAAATTAACGCATATATACACCTGGCCATAAGTTAAGGACCACCAAATTTAATGTTTAAAATATTTTTTAGTTCAAATTTGCTCCTAG
>JAULBM010315188.1:0-13863 GCA_032357055.1 Geukensia granosissima | reverse complement strand
ACAATGAACCATCCCTTACAGCTCCTCAACGATGAACCATCCCTTACAGTTTCTTTAACAATGAACCATCCCTTACAGCTCCTTAACAATGAACCATCCCTTACAGCTCCTTAACAATGCACCATCCCTTACAGTTCCATAACAATGAACCATCACTTACAGCTCCTTAACAATGAACCATCCCTTACAGCTCCTTAACAATGACTCATCCCTTACAGCTCCTTAACAATGACTCATCCCTTACAGTTCATTAACAATGAACCATCCCTTACTGTTCCTTAACAATGAACCATCCCTTACTGTTCATTAACAATGAACCATCCCTTACAGTTCCTTAACAATGAACCATCCCTTACTGTTCATTAACAATGAACCATCCCTTACTGTTCCTTAACAATGAACCATCTCTTACAGCTCCTTAACGATGAACCATCCCTTACAGTTCCTAACATAGATATAAAAAAACTTTGCAAAATACACCCATGAGGACCAAACAAACACAAACAACATACAGACTGAGTCAAAGAACACAAATAGCATGATGAAGTACATTATATACTAACAGGTAGAACTTTTGGCCAGTGTGGACCCTATTTTCACAATTCCAATGATTGCTTTTTAAAGTTTTCTACTAAAAAACCTCTGTCTGCCATTAATTGTTTTAAGTTTTGTTAATTTAGCCCTTATTAAGTTAAAAAAATTGAAATCTCTCATATGAAAAACAGATAATACCTTCAGGTGTCTTAGATTTCCTTGTGTATTTTCAGTATGAGATGAATGGATGTACATATATGTGATGTGTCAATATAGGTCTTCTCATCATTGAGGCAATATACATAAATACTTCAAAGTGGACAATGTTTCCTTTGTGGGGTAAAAAGTAAACTTTATACAACTGCTTGCTTATATGTGACCCTTTATTTGTCTAGCTGGGTGGTCAGTTAAAGTCAAATTTGATATATCTTCATCATTATATGATAGAAGAAATGATTTCTCTTAGTAAAAAATTTCAAAATTATACTTACGAAAATTTGTTTGAAAAATTCAATAAATTTCTCCATAACAAGCACATTTTTGAATGGATATAGTGTTAATCTTTCCACATTTGATCATCACATTCATACATGTTTATCAGAATCCACTGATCCATAACAAATCCTTTCTATTTTTATGATAAAAATGGATTAGAATTAAAGCCTAACTTTCGAAGGTTTTCTGCATGATTAGATATTCGGTAATAAGCCCCATTAGGTAAATGTCAGAGGTATTATGTTAGAATCGGTTAGTACCAGTCTTAAATTATAAACAAATTCTTTAACTCCAAACAAGACGACACTGGTTCAGAAACAGTGGTAGGAAGTAGAAGGATTCTTCTAAAACTCATGTCAAGTTAAGCCCAACAGGAATTAAGATGAACATGTCTTTCATTCTTTTTGCAATTTTCCCACTGCCCAGCATAGTTCACAATGCCAATTACAGTGTGTTGTCCTTTACTGGTTGTGACTAACATTGACTGCCACTATTCTGGCTTTGTTTACTAAGTTACATGACGGGTGCCACCAGTGGAGCAAGAGTTGCTAACCCTTCCAGAGCACCTGAACTCCCCCTAGTTTTTGTAGGTTTCATGTTACTCTAGCTTTAGTTTTCAGGGTAATGTTGTGTGTACAATGTTTGTTTTTTTCATTTCTTTTTGTTGGCCACCATCTTGTCTTTCTTCTGATTTAGCGATTTCTGTCTGACCTTCTGGTTAAATTCCTTTTGGACAGACAAGGTCAATAAAACAGTGTTTCCAGGCAGATTTAATTTATTAAAGTGGCAAATTTAATCTGTTAAAGAATTACAGAAACATAATTAATAGAATTGATAGAATTTAGGAAAATTTATCAGCTTGATTAAGTATCATTATTCTTATTCTTAATTATGTAACTTTATAGTTGGTTTTTATTATATATGTGTATATTTATTCTCTGATGTTTTTTTTTTAAATATGGGGGACTCAAAGAAGATTAATTTGTAAACTTAGTTGTACAGTTGGGGCTTTTCATTTAAACCTTCAAATTTTTAGACTTAGTGAAAAATTGAAGGTATAACTATTTCTTTTTTTCATCTGTTATGTTCATTTAGACTTAAGTAAAGAGGAACAGATTGTCTAAGCATTATAACGGCTTTTCTTTAACTGTTAGTTGAATTCCATGTTGGTAGGACAACATGTCTTTATAGAGACATTGAAGGAGATGTGGTATGATTGTCTATAAAACAGCCAATCAAAATGCATCTAAAGGTTGCCCTAAGGCCTTCAATAATTGACATATATCCACACCCTATTGAAGACAAGCTGTAATAGGCCCCAATATAAATGTGAGGAATTTCAAATGTAACTATCATAGGCGAAATAAGTATACAAAATACAACAAGTAAAACTTAAACACATGGATCCTTGCTTGGCACCAGTACCTAAAGTATATGATGGGATAATAAATGTTTTTGAGTATTCAACCCACCCAAGATGTACTGACCTTGAACAATTACTCCTGTGTCTGACAGCTAGTCATTCAAACAGAATTGATGACATATCTGATTCTCTTAAGCTCATTACCTTGTGAGCTAGCATATTAAAAATAGGGCACAAAATGTCAGTTTATTACAAAGCAGGATTCATTCATTTATTATCAGTATGCTTTTATCTAAATATGTGTGAAAATATTTGCTTTTGGAAGTTAAAGAGAATTCATAACATCCAGGATAAAGCATATTGTTTTATTCATTTCTACAAATTTTCTGAAACATCTTTGTTTTTTTTTTAAGATTATCAAACCCATTTGATTTTGTTTTCATTTTTATTGTCAAGTCAGTGTCAGTCACTATCTGAATGAACAATTAATGTGTTTAAATAATTTATTGACTTGGCCATTGAGTGGAAAGATTTATTGTTTCAACAAGTCAGTGCCTTGTGTTTCAATACTTACACAGGAATATTGCCTGGTAGACCATATTCATGTCTAAATACTTTTACGTCATGTTTCTTATGTATGTCATTATTGTGAATTTCTAATACAACTGTTAAAACTGTGTTCATGTCCCCTCGTGGCCCTTACTTGGTCAATACTCTATTTTTCGTCTGTAGATGTGTCTTCACACCATAACAAGGATGTAATCTGGCAATTTCTTTAATTACAGATCAAATATCCTGTACATACATATTTTAGGAACATCTTCCAATTAATTATCTTAATGTGTATATCTGTGAATAAACTATAAATAATTATTGCCTTGTTATCCGCAGGTCTTTAAACAGACCATGTACCTGCATCGAGTGCCAAAGGCTGTGGGTTCGATTCCTGGCCGAGTCAAACCAATGACATTAAAATTTGTATTCTCCGCTAAACATGCACTATTTAGGGGTAAGAGCAAAGACAGGTTGGCCCAGAGTCAGAATATGTGTCCGGGTAAAGTGGCCTGTGTTCCTGCGGACTGTCGCTTTTGTGAGCTAGCACCTTAAAAATCCGGCTCAGTGTGTCGGTCTTATTCAAAGCAGGATTCATTCATCATCATTCATAATATGCTCTCATCCTAAATATGCATGAAATACTCGCCATTCAATCAGTCATTATACTATGATATACTGTATTTTTTTAACTAAAAGTATATTTTATAAACATTTTAAGGGTGGTAAGAAATGGACATATATGTAATCCCCTTACTTCAAAACATATTTGCCTTATTTAAGAGCATTTTCTCAATTTTTAACAATCTCAAAATGGTCCATTCTGTTTAGAACTATATATACTTCTAGTACAGAAGAAATCTTCACTTAAACTCCAATTTTTTTTTACAATTACTCAAAATTTAATATAGAATATAAATTTTTTTTAAACCCTACCTGATGTTGTCTTCCTAGGGATTAAGAGACAATTATATCATAGCTTTCTTATGTCCTTATTGCTTCTGAAATCATTTGTTTGTTTACAAAATTTCACTTAGATATTTTATGACTCCTTGTCTACCTCATTAAGGTAAAACTTTTATTGTTTTATTGAAATTTACACACCTTAATGAAGAATTTAAAGAGTATTTGTTTCTTCACAAAGTTAAAAAGGCATAACTGACTGATTGTTAATTTTCAATGGTATACAGGGTGGGCTATCAATGTTTTATATATTTCACTTGTTTGGCATGTAAAACTTTAACCACTGTTTTTGGTAAAATTTACTTTCAAGTGTAGATAATTCTATTATATTTATGACATAAACCATACAATAAAGATTTTCCTAAAAGATTTGACAGTAAGTTTTAAAGAGTTCACATTCAGGTCAAGAACCCTCATTTTTCAATGTCTTTTATAAATTTACATTTTTTCATGATAAAATTTTTTGGGAGCACAAACTTTGTCGTGCAGTTTGGATCTTAGTCCACTGTTGAAGATATAAATTATTTTTATTTTGTTTTTTTTGGATGGCTGTCTCATTGACAATCATACCACATCTCCAATCTCTATATGGCTTATAATGAATGATACAAACCACAACTTTTAATGAAAAAGCCCTGAATGTAAAAACTTCTTGTATATCTGAAGCAAATTCTAGTTAATGTGGAAACAACACAATATGATTTGAAAAAAAGTGATTTTGATTGGCGAGGAGAACAATGTGCTTTAACAGTCCTAGATCTCATTGTTAATGTAGTGTACATTCTTACTTGGTAGATAGTTACTGCTGCCAACCATAGCCAGTACAGTTTATATGCTAAAAATTCAAATATTTGTACCAGTAAATGGCAACTGAACAAGCAAATATGTACATGTATCTTAAAAATCTTCAATTTGACACAACAATATAGGAAAATTTATATAGATTAGAGTTTAAAAAATAGCATGTTTTGTTGATTTAACTAATTATGGTATATAAAACAGACATTTATATACATACTTATCTTCTGAAGTATTGGCATTTCCAAATAAAAGAAAGAACCATTTTATTTACACAGAAAATTTATATATTTACTAGTCGTACTAAGGGATTATAATTGTAATGTTTGGGTTTTCGTTTTGATAGACAAACTTGGCCTTGTTTTTATATCCAGGTGAATTTTTTCCAATATGTTTTTCACAGCATATAAAATGTGGTAGGAGATTAACAAATGAGGCAAAGTACAAGTTCCTATCATTTTATTATTAATCCAAGTTGTGGGGGTGAAATTACTCTGGCTGTCCATCTGTCTGTCCATTCACTTATCTTGTAAGTGCACCCAGCTACAGAGCAGATTTTGATACAACTTAATATGAAGTTATACCATCATATGAAAATATGCATGAAGAAATATAAGGGTGGGTGGAAGGAAGTCTTGACTGGAATGTAAAGAGTATAAGTACGAAATCCCTAATTTCTGTGAAAATGAATTTCTCAATCCCGATTCTCGAAAATATTCTAAGTGTAAATACAAGATCTGATTAAGTGTAATTCTGAATTCCCATTGAATAAAAAGTCAATCTTGTAGTCCAGAAAATTGTCCTGGTGTCAGAAGCTTCCAAGAGGAAATTATAAGAAGTTTTCTTGTAGTGTCCATTTAGAGCATTTCACAAGGAGTGGTATTTGACCCTTATTGAAGGCCTTGTGGAGACCTCTAGATTTGTAAATTTCCTCTGATTTTCTCATGATTGGAGTCTTTCTGACATTTACCCCATATCTTTTAATTTCCATATTGTCTGTTTGTTCAAGACAAAATTGGTTGTTCAAGACAAAATTGGTATTTGTTGCTATTTTTCCTCTTCGCAAAGCACACAGAATAAAGGAGTAAGAGCAAAGTTTAATTGGCATGGAGTTAGAATAATATGTCCAGGTAGGTTGACATGTATTGTCGTCATTTATTTAATCCATCTCAGCATGTCACTCTGGTACTTAGTAGGGGTCATTCACTTATATCATTAAAATGCTCTTATCTGCAATACATATGAAACATTTGCCGATTTTTCAATCAATTAATCAATCAATCTTCTTAGATGACATAATTACCACAAAGTTTGCTTTTCTCATTACAGGATATCTGACAAGGGTGGAGGCATACCACATGACATTATAAATGATGTATGGAATTATAATTTTACCACTTCGGGGACAGATGAGAAGGTGACTGGTGGACTGTTTGGGGAGATAACAAGTCCACAACACATGAGTGGGTCTACTCCAGGCAGAATGCATGGGTATGTTATTAATACAAAGATAGTCCACAACACATGAGTGGGTCTACTCCAGGCAGAATGCATGGGTATGTTATTTATTCATAGATAGTCCACAACACATGAGTGGGTCTACTCCAGGCAGAATGCATGGGTATGTTATAATACATAGATAGTCCACAACACATGAGTAGGTCTACTCCAGGGAGAATGCATGGGTATGTTATCTATTCATAGAAACTCCACAATACATTAGTAGGTCTACTCTGTGTAGATAGTCCACAACACATGAGTAGGTCTACTCCAGGCAGAATGCACAGGTATGTTATTTATTCATAGAAACTTCACAATACATGAGTAGGTCTACTCTGTGTAGATAGTCCACAGCACATGAGTGGGTCTACTCCATGCAGAATGCATGGGTATGCTATTTATTCATAGAAACTCCACAATACATGAGAAGGTCTTCTCTGTTTAGATAGTCTACAACACATGAGTGGGTCAACTCCAGACAGAATGCATGGGTATGTTATTTATACAAAGACTGTCCACAACACATGAGTGGGTCTGCTCCAGGCAGAATGCATGGGTATGTTATCTATTCATAGATAGTCCACAACTCATGAGTGGGTATTCCAGGCAGAATGCATGGGTATGCTTTTTATTCATAGAAACTCCACAATACATGAGTAGGTCTTCTCTGTGTAGATAGTCTACAACACATGAGTGTGTCAACTCCAGACAGAATGCATGGGTATGTTATTTATACAAAGATAGTCCACAACACATGAGTGGGTCTACTCCAGGCAGAATGCATGGGTATGTTATCTATTCATAGATAGTCCACAACACATGAGTGGGTCTACTCCAGGCAGAATGCATGGGTATGTTATTAATACATAAAGATAGTCCACAACACATAAGTTGGTCTACTCTGGGCAGAATGTATCGGTATACATCATGAATATAATATAGACACTTGTTCCACGTGTAAGACCCCACACATCTGATGACAGTCACTTAGTTTATTCATTTCTATAGGATTCAACTGCTTATAAGTTTTACAGCTGCATTGTGAAACAGTCAAAAGGAATATGAATAAGTCCTTAAGTCTTTTGGAAAATTGATCACAGGATGTGAAAATAATGTATGAAATGCTCCAGTTCACCAAGAAACCACAATTGAAGCACAGTATTTTGGGTAAAACAAAGTTTTACTTATATACACAAAGCCAGAGAGTTCATTGGTTTGATTGAGGTATTTGAAAATTTTGAGAAGTTACTCTTGAAAACTAAATAATACATAAGAAAATTTGGAACTTATTTCAGTGTAATTTTAAAGCTAAAAGATAACAGAATTCATCCACAATTATACCTCAGTTAGAATATAAGCAAATTATAACAAATATTTTTGGTTTGAAGGAAAGTAAAATAAGTTGAATAAAGCATAAATATTCTTTAGGAAATGTGAATTAAAATAATTATGCTTGCAGATTTTGACTATCAGATTTATGAACTTCCACTGATTTCTTACAGATATGGTTTTGGTTTACCAGGATCCAAAGCTTATGTAGAGTTTTTAGGGGGCTCCCTTACAATTGAGACCATGCAAGGAATCGGGACCGATGTTTATCTCCGTTTACCTCATATTGATGGGAACAGGGAACCATTCAGGATATAATGATTAAACTGGTACACAGGGAAGGATGGAATTTATTTAGTTAAGTTGTGATGGAACTTTTACACAGTTGGATGACATGGTGTTGTTGAGTTGATTATACATTGAAAGACAAGTCTTGATTGTTTCACTATATGGTAGAATATTTTTGGCAAAATGAATATATAGACATTTTTTTCAAACCTGTATTTGTAGTGAAATATCTATGGAGCCGTGTTTTACATGGTAACTTAGCAGATGTATTTTACTGTCACATATGCTTAATTAGTAATTGGATAGTTACCTATACATGTATTATAAGTTTGCACAGTAAATGCAACAAAATTCCATCTGATTTTTAAGTCAGGTTTTATTCGTTGCTGTCATTTGGTCATTGGCTTTGTTTCTACGGTGTATTATGCTCAGGTGTTTACAAGATAAAATAAACAACATAGTCAGTACATGTAGAATGTGTGGCAATTTATATAATTATTGTCAACCAAAGAATTACAGTAAAAGTCAAGTGTAATACATGTATTTATGTACCTCACTGCTTTATAAAATTGTAAAACAAATGAGATGTAGTATGATTGTCTATGAGACAGCCATCCAAAATGTATAAATTACAAATATCTACACTCTACAGGTTGCCTCAAGGTCTTCATTTACAAATATTCACACCATAACTGTAAAAAAACTCCAAATGCTAAATATGATTATCTTCAAATTTATCAACAATTGGACAAATACAGTGAAAACGAAATGTCGTCGGACCGATGGACAAGTCCGGTAATGTCACTTCCTTTCGGATAAACTTTGATATATTTCTTGACCAAATGTCCGGTGTCTTCTCCAGCCGCGAGACTCTGAAATTTCAGTGCACTTAGCGCCCTCTATCCACTACCTTGTTATCGTTTAATAGAGAATTATTTTTGGTCTGGTAACAGATGGTTCGGTCTGGTAAAGTTTCTTAAATTACTAGACCGAATGTCCTGTAATAATTTTTACTTTTCGCGATCACTGCAAATATATCCTTTTAGGTCAATTATTACATTTGAATGAATATAATATGAATCCCTTCAGCACAAAATGAGATGTTCAGTCCTACAGTAGTGGTCTCTCAAATCGAAATTAATCCTGACGCATTTGTAACAAAGTCAAGCAGCAAAAAACATTTTTCTACTAACATGAACCCTTGTAATCACAATGGACACCACAATGTTCATTGTGGTCAAACTTAAACATAATGGACTGATTCAGAAATTCAACTTCTGTGCTTGTAAAATGCATCTTGCAATTTCAGCATCCTCGTAAATGACATTTTGACCAATGAAATTCAGCCAAAACAATTGTTTGTATACTAACAGCAACTTGGAAGAAAAACCAGAACAGGCAACGTTATCCTATTTTTTTATATATGTAAATTTATTATACAGAATGTTTTTTAATGTTTCAAATTACCAATTGTAACTGACATTTTCATTCTACGAGTCTCCCAGTATAAATCGAATCTCAGGTTTCAGTGATGATAAATGTCTTATTTATTTTTATATATATCTGTTGATTTAAATGTGATGACAATTTTAAATGTAACTCCTTGCTGTGGTCATCTTCATAATTTTTCCATAAACATGCAATTTTTTTTTTTTTACAAAAATAAAACCAAATAACATTTGTTGAAATCTAACAAAGTTATCTCCCTTTTCCCATATAAATGTATCATCTATTCAGTTAATTCAGTTGAGCATATAAAATATGAGGTAAATGTACAGTGGACAACAGCACATATACACTGAGATCACATATAGTGCTGTTTTCCCATTATGTTGTACTAAAATTCGAGTTTTACAAGAGTGTTCCAACAAATGGTGCTTTTGATTAATAAAATTTTCCATGATCCTCGCATATGAAATAAAACATTTATTGCTTTACTTTATTTAGCTTGTATTTTTGTATATAGGCTGCTTATTTTGCATTGATGGAAAACTTGTAATTATGGTGTTTCAGTTTTCACTTTGCAACTAGTCAGCTATTAATGATGCTTTATCATGTTAAATGATCAAATTGTTTTGTTTTTTTTTTTTCATAAAACATTGCTATATCTTATCTTTATAAATATTCAGTTGAATTGAAGTAAACTTTGAAATAAACATCATTTATTGATTATTATGTATTTGTGGTAAACATTGATTAAATCAGTTTTGACTGTCTATGAAAAGTAAAATGAATTTGATCAACTTGTCATGCTAATGAGTTTTGTTTTTATGAGATTTATTTATTTGCACTAAAAGTGTAGTCCTTGTTAGTTTGTTAGTGTGCATTAGAAGTAGTGTTATAGATAAACATTTTATGTTGATATATTTCCATTGGATCATATTTGATGTGTTATGTGGTTACATACGTGACTTGTAAGTGTTTGTGTATTTTTTGCACTGTCAGCATTACGGTTATTTTCGTGGTGTATATTGTGAATGTTCCATGACGGAAACCAGTTATGGAATTTTATGGGCGTTTTTTGAAAAAATAGATTTTAAATCAGATTGATTGAGAGAAGGAGAAAATATCATTGGCTTGAGATGGAGAATTTTTGACATTTTATCAGTATGGATGACAGAATAATTTCTGAGAGAAATTTGCAACATTTATGAAGAAAAGAACCCTGTTTAGATAAATGATATCTGTATAAAATTGTTTCTGTATTTCAAATGATATAAATTTGATTTTAAAGTCAACAATTTTAAAAAATCGATGATGAATAATGGTAGAGAATGTAATGAATATGTTAATGAAATATTTTCTTGCTTGTTTGTTGGTAGGAGGGATATATGGTATTGTATATGAATAAAACTTCAGTCTATGATATATTGGTGTTGTATATGTGTGAAAGAGGTGTCAGAAATAGTATATACAGCAAGTGCCTGTTATCTCTCATCTTGCAAAAAATGACTTTTTTTACTGTAACATTATGGCAACTATTAATGCTACACTAAGTTGAATCATGAAAGTCTGATCAACAAATTATTCGTAAATTTAATGTTGCTTAGCTTACATTTCTGCAAAGTAACAATGCAATCCCTTTTTTGTGGTTTCTGACAAAGAAGACTTAAAGTTTGGACTAATCAGACCACATAATTCATCTAGAGGTCGCCAGAAAGCCTTCAAAAACAGGATGGAATCCCACTCCTTGAAATGAGCTATAAATCACCCAATCAAATAAAACATATGAATATTAAGGAGGTACCCAACACCTAAGGGAAATAACTCTGTTAGATCATCTAAACGTTTTAATCAAGTATCATTTTATATTTAAATTAATGCATCTCAGTGATCAAAATTTTCGATGATGAAATTACTTTATATCTATTGAAATATTTCCAGAGAAATGTGTGATTCAAATTTCTTGAAATTTTCATGTTTTCCTTTTTTCATCAAAGTGAATGTCTAAACAAAATATAAAGAAAATTAAACGAGTGGAATTTATTTCCGGGATGGTGTTGGCTACTCCTTAAATATGGCAAATTTGCCACAATGTTATACATAGCAATATAAGAAAACGGAAAAACAAAGACCAACAAATGAACTTAACTCCTGACTCAGGGACAGGCACATGTTAATTTTAAATAATCCTTTTAGTGCTTATATATGCTTTACTGAACTCATCTTCATTTCAAAGTTTTCTTTCATTTTGTTTTGTTTGTTATGAAGGAGTTGTCTGTCTTCTGGCTAACCAATTTCTGCTTCTTATCTTCAGATTCATTTTGTCACTGAAAAATGTTTTTGGAACTTTTCTTGTAGGTTGTTGGCATGACAATGTACCCAGGTACATACAATATAATGTTAAGAAATAAGTATTGGTACGACAGTGACAGTCTAAAATTTTACTGCTGACTTACTACTGAAAAATGTAAAATCAAGGAATCAGCAGGTAATTGGATAAACCCTGCCAACTAAAATGGCTGAGCGCTGAATCAATACACCATGTTCACTTGTGAAATGGTCATGAGGGGAGCAAAACTGGCTATAAAAAGTTTTTGTTTGGAAAAGACTGGTATTACTTCCTTTAAGTAGCGATGTAATCTTTCCATTGTTATCTTCCTTTAAGTAGCGATGTTATCTTTCCATTGTTATCCATTGATAATCATATTTTTTTTACAGTTGATATCATAAAATTTTTTAGCCTGAGGGATAATTTTAATATAACAAAGAAGACTAGAGAAATTTGATTATCATTTTCTTATAATGTAGGATTAGTTTCTCTAATTCATTAGTAATAAAATTCTAATTTTGATTCATTCAATAAATGTCATCCCTTTGCGTCAGTCATCCATCTTTTTATGTTGACATTTTAATCTTCTCTGAAACCACTATGCCAGATGAATGAACTGCCAACTACTTTTTTTAAGAACTTGTTTCGTGCCCCTCAGAAATTTAGTGAAGTAAAGGCAACATCTTCATGAGAAATCATGCAGTACACAATCCAGAAAAGATGTGGATTGTGTCTTTCTGGCATATGTTCCATATTCTTTCTTTTAAACATACTGTCAGTGTTTATTGATTTCCTTAACTTTTGCGGCCAACACAGCTAATTCTCGATTCGGAGTCGACATGTTGAAATCAATGGAAACATGTCAGGAAATCATTCTCTAATTTTTTGCAATCTGACCACAAAAATGGCTGCCATGTGAAATTCTTGTTTCTAATTGGCTGATTTTCAAAAATAAATTAGATTGAAGATTAAATGAACCTAAATTGGAAATGTCTGTGATCTAGTGCTAGGTGAGCAATACATGCTAAGCCCACCCAGCTTCATAATGTCAAAAATACTGATCCATTAAATGCAAAGAAGAACCTAAAGTTGTTACTTAAAATGACAAAAGACCGCCTCTGTGGTGTTATGGCTAGCGTGCTTGCCTTGAATGTAGAAGGTCTTGGGATCGATCCCCAGCCAGGTCAAACCGAAGACATTAAAATTGGTATTTGCTGCTCCTCCACTAAGAACGCAGTATTTAGGAGCAAGAGCAAAGACTGGTCAGCCCAGAGTCAGAATAATGTGTCTGGGTAAAGTGGCTTGTCTTCCTGCGGACTGTTGCTTTTGTGAGCTAGCATGTTATAAATCAGGCTCATCATGTTGGTCTAGTACAAAGCAGCTTCATTCATTATCACTCATCATTAATAAGCTAACTGAATATGCATGAAATATTTGCCTTTGGACGTTAAGCAACAATCAATCAAATGACAAAAAATGATTCCATCAAAATCCATGCATACAACTGCACATACTGTTATAACATGTATAAATTACTTCTGTTTGTGCTGCTGTTGTTAATCAGTGTTCTACAAACCATTTAAGAGGATTGAAAATTACAATAGAATAAAAGAAAAGATTTCTCTCTCAGACTAACTTGGGACCAAATTTGACAGAAACTGCATTTTTCTTTTATTTCATTTTCCTTTCAGTGACTTTTGAATTCAACAAAATTTGCATCAAGTTTTCTCATTAAGGTCTGTTATTCAGAATCTATATATGACAAGGGATACAATATTTAATATACATGTTCATTCTTAGGTGCTCATGGCAGTCTTCTGCATGTCATTTGTCCTGTAACTCATTTTAATAGTCTAGTGGCCAGTGTCAAATATTCATGCTTAGGTCTGTTTCTTAGTTACCATGAGTTTCCTATATTTGGTGTGCTGCTTCAGTCTTAAGTGCATATGTCTGTTTTTTAACCCCATTTTAAAAGTGTCAAATATTGCTTAACAGGTAGGGCTGTTTCTTGTTACATACAAGACTTTGTACACTTATTATTTTTAAGGTGAACATGTCCCTAACCTCATTTTCATGGTACAACAACTAGGGCTCAACTTTAATGTAATACAGACGAAAGGTCATCCAAATGTAAATTTTATTATCCCCCGCCGCAACGCTGATGCGGGGGTTATAGTAATGCTGGGCGTCCATCCGTCCGTCTGTCCGTCCGTGCAAAATTTTCCTTGTAAGCGCTCTAGCAAGTTTATTTCACATCCAATTTTTATAA
>JAULBM010315187.1:0-24071 GCA_032357055.1 Geukensia granosissima | reverse complement strand
ACACATGCGTGTCACGCATGTATCACATGCGTGATTTCACACACATGTGTCACATGCGTGGCATTTTTACCTTAGTAATGGGTAGTAATAATTAAACAGCCATAGTAAACGTCCATACTTGAATGTAGCCATATTTATGTGGCTGTCGTCAGCTATAATCTTTACTATTTTAGATTTTACATGATGCATGGTAATAATCAAACACAAATAGCATAACTCGCCTGTAGCAATATTTATATTGTTGCCTTCAGTTCTTTTTTTTTAAATCTAAACAATTATAGTATGTAGATAATTATAAAAATAGGAGATGTGTCCATAAGACAGCCATCCACCAATTGGCAGTCGAATTCTAAACTTCTACAGGTCAATGATTGGCGATTATAGTCCAACAGTCATAGTAACAGTCAATACTCGCATGAAGCTATATTTGTAGAGCTGTATTCTGTTATAACTTAATTTTTTAGAATTAAAATGGGAGGTTATAAACATTACATTAATTGTTTTTTGAACTTAGGATTAAGTCTTTTTTTGAAAAATTTGTGTCGCCTGCCGCAACTTTTCCTTGCGAGGTTATGACAGAAGGATAACTCATTCGTGATTGAAATGAAGCAGGAAGATATTGCAGACTTACTTCTGAAGATTATGTGTAAGTTTGGTTGAATTCCTTTGAGTTGTTATGAGGAGTAGCGGATTAGCAATTGTTACCTCCATTGTTCAGCATACAAGAATATGTGTAAGTTAAATGGCTGTCAAAATTTAAATATTGATTTGGAAAGAAAATAAAATACATGGTGCAATACTAGATATGCTACTAAAGATTAGGCGTCTGTTGAGTGGTTAATACAGAAATGTGAAACGGACGACGTGAACGACACAAGACGACGGAAGTGATCCGTTGTGTCGTCCTGCTTGACAGGTATTGAGAGCACACATGGCAATCCAACTTACACACCCAAATCACTTTTCAAAAAGGAAATAATTGATAATCATATGTCAGTTTTGTATTCTTTTTAGAATTCCTTCTAACGTTTAGTGCTATTGTCAACATTTTTGTACTGGATACCGAAGTTACACAAGCGGCCGGTAGAGTTTTATCGCTGGATCTGCAAATGTTTCAACAATTCTATCTATAATTATTAAACTTCAAGTCTAACCACTATCAAGGCGGGACACCAGAAATACTGCGACCCAAACTATACATACAGTGGTACAAATCAGAGGAGACTAAAGAACTCTAAAAACCTGATGGAAATGTTGAATTAAATTTTTTTTCCTCCTGTTACAGCATCAAAACATTTGACTTTTCCACACTCTATACAGCAAAACCAAATACACACTTCTCAAAAAAAGACTTAAAGATCTGATTCATAGTTTCTTTCTCAAAAAGAACGGAAAAAGACCATAAAAATAAATCGGTGTCGGTAGAACAAAACATTCTTTGTTCAAAGAAAAAATCAAAAATCAAATATACAGAGGAGGATATAATAAAAATGTCAATTGCGGTTTGGTGTACGAGTTTTCCAACAGACAATCGGCATTCCAATGGGCACTAATTTTGCGCCTCCCCTAGGCAATCTATTACTCTATTACTTCACCCGTTTGAGGCAGACTTTCTTCAATACTTTCACAGATAAAAAACTTTCCCAATCCTTTACTTTTAGCTTCCGTTATATAGATGAAGTTCTCTTACTAAACAATGCATGATTCAATAATAATCTTCACCCCATCTACCCAAATGAGCTTGAAATTAGAGACATTCGCAAGTCTGCCTCATACCTTGATCTTCATCTTGATATAGACCACGGAGGAAAGCTTCAGCTAGGGGCCATCTTGAACTTACAGTGAGGTGCGAGTTTTTCTTCGTGTTGAAGGCCTCACTGTGACTTTGAGATGTGTCATGAATATTTACACCATCAACCCCTTTTTCTATTTCACACGAAACTATATGACAAATGTGATGATTTCAACTTTTCAAAAGTCAAACTCCCGTTTATTGGAGGTAGTGTTCCAGCTGCCCAGGCCTTAGACGTACATATACTTTTTTCAAGAGCATTTAACTGACACTAAATCTTAACTTTAAAGTGTTTCTTCATTATATAAAAGTATAATAGCTAATATCTATATTAATACTATTTAAAAAAATCATTATCGTAATATTGAGGTCTACTTTTAAACGCGTTTCGAGTTCACCAACCCTACGATGAAAATATCTTAGACACTTACAGACTATGTTATGTTTAAACAACTGTTGCTTGTTTAATGCCTAAAATTAACATTTTTGTTCCGGTAATAGTTTTCAAATCAAGCAAAGCAACTGTTGGCCTTTATCATTGTCCAACCTATTAAATCACCGTTAATTATTCGTGTTAGATTACCTGTCGCCTATAGTCAGTGTGTTCGATGGAATTATTACTCTCTCATTCGAAGAATATAATGATGACATCAAAACAGTCTCGTTTCCATTGAGATATAAACACGGGAAGTTGTTCTCCTAAAATAAGCCCAATATCATCAGATTCTGAATGTTAATATGCAAGTGAGTACAAGAATAACATTATTATATCCGATTATCCTTAAAATATATTATGAAAGATATTATCAAGCTCTATTTAAAATCAGGCCCATGCTTTGCCCCCTCCCCTCCGAAACGATCGACTTAAAATTATACTCCCAAACTATATTTAATATCAAGCCTATGCTTTGCGCCCCCTCATTACAACTTGTTATTGTACTCCTATGGAGCGGAAGTATATTCTAATATCATGTCCATTATGTGCGCCCCCTACTGACCAACGTGTTACTGTACTCCTATGAAGCAGAATTATGTTCATTAGATGTATCAGGCTATATCGTGAGCCCAAAACAGGAATTCGGAATGAGCGGAATTATATTTAATATCATGCCCATGCTTTGTGCATCCTACTGTCAAATCTTGTTATTGTAGTCATATGGAGCGAATTTATTCTTAATATCATGCCAAACTGTCCGATTTGTAATTTTACTTCAATGGGAGGGGAATTTTATAAATTTAATATCAGTACTATGCTGTGCGCACCAACTTGCCGACTTGTAACTGTTCTTCGAGGAACGGAATTAT
Organism: Geukensia granosissima; assembly: GCA_032357055.1. NCBI lineage: Eukaryota > Metazoa > Mollusca > Bivalvia > Mytilida > Mytilidae > Geukensia > Geukensia granosissima. The sequence continues at coordinate 20,974 of JAULBM010315187.1, read as the reverse complement.
ATTTAATATCAGGCCTGTGCTATACACCCCTATCGGCCAACTTGTTATTGTTCTTCGATGCGATGGAGAGGGTTTCATCAAAGGACGACAATAAATGACAAAAAGAAATGTGTCAGGTCGTTTGGTCTTGCCTTTTGCTGTATTAATGATGCTTTATCATGGGACGTTTCATGTGGCTATGTTCCTATTTTCCCTGTCAATAGGGTTCGTGGGTGGCAGTTGATAAACTAATGCAGGATTTTTAACAAAGGTTTGCATTTGTTTTGTGTATTACTGCAATAGGAATGCAGCAACTGAATCTTCCCCACTATTATGAGTGTTTGAAGTTAGGTATTCATTTTCTTATTTTTTCTTTATGGATCATGCATATTAAATCCCACACACAGTGTTTTAAATTAACATTGATTAGATATTAGAGTGTAGTACATATTATATCTTACATATTTGCATGTCCAAGTAAAGAAAGATGGTGAATTTTGTCTGTCAGGGTCTTGTGAGTTACCAGCATTCAATATTACTTCCTGTTCTGGGGAAAATACCAAGTAATCTCCACCATCAATATTTACAACTAAAGATTTACTTATAGTGTGGAAAACTATTGAGTCCCTTGAGACTGCCATTAGGTCGTCTTCTAGGAAAGCTGTTAAAATATTTAAAAGACATGTTAAACAAACCAAATAATAAGAGATACAATCGTAAATACAAAATTTAACAATATTCAGCGACAAGAAGTAAATATCATCCGTTTGGTTTAAAACAAATATTTCAAAGAGTTTCAGACAAAAGATGCAATTTGGTGGAAAAATTCAGTTCTATCAAGGCTTGGGGACAACTAGAGGATAACTAATGTGCCCTCCAAAGGTTTAAATTCTACTGCTTTTTTGTGGCTGGCTGTCTCGCGGACAATCATGCCACATGTCTTATTTTTGAGTCACGAGTAATTGATCAGTACAACTGTAACTGTTTCATAATAATAATGGCTTTTGGTATATTGTTGATCAGTACAATGTTAAAGGTTTTCTTAGAGTAGATGTGTCAGTAAACAGAATAAGTAAAACTATTTTTGTCACTCTTCGAACGGCTATTTTTCTTTATACACAATTTTATCCGTAATATTGGACTAAACCCCATATTATCCCCAGGCATCTATATGAACAAACAACGTTTCCAAAGCAGTTGGTAAACGTTTGACATTTACACGTTTTGGATTGCTGTCTCATGGCAAATCATACGATATGTCGTTTTTCTATGTAAATTGGTAATCGGAAATTGTAAAGTTTCAAGCCTTCGCCTTGAAAAATACAATATGAACATATTTAATCTCGTCTACAACGACATATCATTAAGCTGGTACTCCTCTTTCGGTTGATGTATGAAATAGTTTGAGTATGTGAAACTTATCTTATGGGGCACCTTAAAACATTTAACTACATTTTATTATATACCATTTATTGTCACACGGTATGTTGTACCACCCCTCAGTGTGTTCGCTCTCACTGCAGCTACTGGTTTATCATTGAATATAGTTAAACTTAAGTCTGAAGAATCACTCTGCCAGCTGAACCGTACGTTTCTCTGTAAATAACATTCTAATTAAAATTGTCGGTTTAATACTAATAAGCATTATGTCTGCTTGCTTCTGTACCCCTCCCCGATATCCCTGCCAACTTAATCGTATGTTTTCAGACCACAATAAGTATACTCAAGTCAAACAATTTAAGGATAATGTGCAATGACCTGTAAGATTACTGAAATAAACTTTACATTATTCTTAATCCTACTTCCTATGGCGATTCAAATGAAATGCCGAAACGTTAAGGTGTAGACCATCTGTTGTAAGTAAAAGAAAATATATTTACAGATAATGCACAGCCTACAAAAATATGAGAACGCAGATTAAATAAGATAGAACGGTATGGTTAGCAATAACAGCCTCTTCAAACATATCCCTGTCCATTCCACCCATTCTCAAAATGGTTAATTGTTACTACATTATACTAACTGCAAGTAGGGAAATATAACAACACTCTGAAACCTGACAGTGAATTCAACTTCCTGGCAGAAATTGACGTGAAAATATCCATTTACATCTGAGAAACGGATTTCTATATCCCTCATCGCCAAACAGGATCTTTGTGTAGATAAAAAACAATTTTAATTACGTTCTTTATGTGTTCTATATCCATTGTCTATTTTAGATAAAGGTCATTGTAAATAGAATTAGGCGTTTTCGTAGCGTTCTGACGTTCAAGAACATTTTGGATAGCTGAGATGAAAATAATCACTGAATCTAATATTGTTCAATGAAAGAAAATCATCTGTTTAGGAAGCTTAGGAACTTAAGAATTGGGATACCTTTCGGTTATTGTCTCAAATTGAACTTGAATAACGTTTACATCATACAAGGAGAAGCAGGTTGGGGTCCATTGTAGAATACTCATGTGAGAAATCAAAAGTGCATAGTCCAAAAAAGACAAAATTGAAACAACGTAAAAAATAATATGTAAACAAATAGAAAAATGGCTTGGAACCACGAACTCCTTTACAAAACAGGGGTGGAATCATGTGCTCTAGAAGGGTAAGCGTCCCCTATCCTGCGCGCTGGTACCGGAATCTTTTAATTCTAATCCAGGTAAACGTCAATTCGAGAACAGATCAACTTTTTGTTGAAATATCGGTAACAGGTCTATTACTGGTTGAGATACAACGATACCATATGGATCAACCAATGCATGATGGCGACCATAGAAAGAGGAGTGCATCATTGTAAGAAGAGGGCAGATACATTGGCTTAAAATGACCAGTAAATTATTATGTTATCAATTCTAAATTTGACTAGTGTAATCTCTTTCATTGTTGGGGTCGCAAGTTCTAAATGATGAATAGGAATCTAAGATAAGGCAACCAGGTATAATATCAAATGTGTTGGGATTTTTTATCTTACTTTTAGAACCATCACATACTTTCTCCAGGTCGATACATCATGTTAGTATAAGGAATTCGAAGATACCAAAGGGGCAGACAGAAATCGTTAAGTCGGAAGACAGACAAGACTACACTGAAAACTAAAGCTGGAGTAACACGAACCCTACAAATACCAGGGTGAGTTCAGGTGCTCCGGAAGGGTAAGCAACTCCTGCTCCACTAGTGGCACCCATCGTGTTCTCATGTTGAAAACCTCACTCTTTATATTTTTCTAGTGTTTGATTTTTATGGATTCTCTACCAATGTCTAGGTTCGAAAATGTCTGCACTCATGTACAGCCATTTATGTGCTTTATTTTTTTGTAAATAAAAGGTATTCGAAGATACCAAAGGGGCAGACAGAAATCGTTAAGTAGGTACACAGACAAGACCATGGCCAACAAAATGAAACGAAAGACAAACATAGAACACACAAAAAATCTTATACTTCTCTGGTTTCATCCATTAAATAGCATTTATATTTTCCCCCTTGGCCCTTTTTCTTGACACATTTTTAAACACGTGTTAAAATGCCTTTTTGGAAAATTTTATGCATTCCTTGTAATTTCTTTGTGGATTTAAATACACAAAGCCTACTAAGACATAACCTATGTTACACCACGAACAACAAATTCCCAGATGATTTTAAAATTATTATTTTTCAAAAGCAAGGGTCCCTTTCATTAAAAAATCGCTAACTTAGCGTTCTCGTTATTCCATCCATTCTCAATGGCCTATCGTGCACATAAATTTAGCTATCTTTTAATGAAACGGTGGTCTGTACACTGACCCATCCATTGTTATTGTTAATTTGTTCCATCATTTAAATCCTTAAAAGGTAACAAACCCCTTTTGTAATTTTAAAAAGAGCATCAAACACCCTTATATCAAAGTAAGAATCAAGCTATGCCAACTGGATAGGTGCTACCAACATAGTAAGCCAATTTAAATGGACAAAACATCATTTCTATAGCACAAACGAGAGTAACGGAGGTAAGACTCTTTTCTGTTTCTTCTTTCGTGGGAAATCAGCATCTTGCGAACAAAAATATTTCATTTAAAAGTTTGCAAGTCGACGTTCAATATCTTATGCCCAACAAATATATAATAAAAATATGTTTGTCAAAATGAACAAATTTGACGAGTTATTCGAAAAAATTGAACTTGAACATTATTTCATGCATTATCATACTTCGATTATTGTGTTGTTATAAAACTAAGTTAGTCTTTACCTTTATAGATACCATGTAATTGAAGAAACATTGTCAAATCGACATTCAGTTTGAATTCTTTAATTTTGATAATTATTTAAACCTTATTGGTAATAATCTAGCTGTTTGTATATACAGTGAACGGAGTAAAAGCATAGAAGATTCAAATTTTTTGCATAACCTTGAATTCTAGATAATTTGACATGCTAATAAATTTGTTTACCTGGCACAGATGATGTTGTAATTGAATCCGTCGCCCATGTTTCATGTTTATCAATAGATGAAATAGCATTAGGTGTTTCTTGTGTTGTTAAACTTTGGTTATGGAATTCTGTGGAAATAATCTGACCATAGGAGGATGAAGATGACTCAGATAATGTTGGTGCCAGAGATGTTGGTTCGTTAGATGTAATTGTTAATAAATTAGAGGAACTATCAGTTGTTGTTGTTGAAATTGTTTGTTCTGTCGGGGTAGTTGTTAACGAATTTGATGTGGAAAGAGATGACTCCGAAATCGTTGGTGTCAGAGATGTCGGTTCTTCAGAAGTTATTGGTGATAACGTTGGTGTCAAAGATGTAGGTTCTTTAGAAGTTATTGTTGATAGATCTGAGGAATTATCAATTGTTGTTTTTGAAATTGGCTGTTGTGTAGTGGTAGCTGTTGGTGAATTTAATGTCGAAAGAAATAACTCCGGTATCGATGGTGTCAGCGATACCTGTTCTTCAGAAGTTATCGTTAATGACGTTGATTTCAGGGATGTCGGTTCTTCGGAAGTTATTGTTGATAATGTTGGTGTCAGAGATGTCGGTTCTTCAGAATTAATTGTTGATAATGTTGGTGTCAAAGATGTTGGTTCTTCAGAAGTAATTGTTGATAACGTTGGTGTCAGAGATGTCTGTTCTTCAGGAGTTATTGTTGATAGATTTGGGGAATTATCAATTATTATTTTTGAAATTGGCTGTTGTGTGGTGGTAGCTGTTGGCGAATTTGACGTCAAAAGAAATGACTGCGATATCGTTGGTGCCAGCGACGCCTGTTCTTCAGAAGTTATTGGTAATGACGTTGGTGTCATAGATGTCGATTCTTTAGAAATTATTGTTAATGACGTTGGTGTCAGAGATGTCGATTCTTCAGATATAATTGTTGATAATGTTGGTGTCAGAGATGTTGGTTCTTCAGTAGTTACTGTTGATAACGTTGGTGTCAGAGATGTCGGTTCTTCAAAACTTATTGTTGACAATGTTGGTGTCAAAGACGTTGGTTCTTCAGAACTTATTTTTGACAATGTTGGTGTCAAAGATGTTGGTTTTTCAGAAGTTACTGTTGATAACGTTGGTGTCAGAAATGTCGTTTCTTTAGAACTTATTGTTGGTAATGTTGGTGTCAAAGATGTTAGTTCTTCAGAAGTTATTGTTGATAACGTTGGTGTCAGAGATGTTGCCTCGTCCGAAGGTTTTGCTGATAACTTTGGTGTCAGAGATTTTGCTTCTTCAGAAGTTATTGTTGATAACGTTGGTGTCAGAGATGTCTGTTCTTCAGGAGTTATTGTTGATAGATTTGAGGAATTTTCAATTGTTATTTTTGAGATTGGCTGTTGTGTGGTGGTAGCTTTTGACGAATTTGATGTCGAAAGAAATAACTCAGATAACGTTGGTGTCAGAGATGTTGGTTTTTCAGACGTTATTGTTGACAACGTTGATATCAGGGATGTCGGTTCTTCGGAAGTTATTGTTGATAATGTTGGTGTCAGAGATGTCGGTTCTTCAGAATTAATCGTTGATAAAGTTGGTGTCAGAGATGTTGGTTCTTCAGAATTTATTGTTGACAACGTTGGTGTCAGAGACGTTGGTTCTTCAGAATTTATTGTTGATAACGTTGGTGTCAAAGATGTCGGTTCTTCAGAAATTATTGTTGATAGATTTGAGGCGCTGTCAGTTGTTGCTTTTGAGATTGGCTGTTCTGTCGTGGTAGCTGTTAACAAATTTGATGAGGAAAGATATGACATTGTATCGCTTGAAGAGTTCGCATTAATATTTTCTGAAGTAGCTGTTGGACTGTCGATAACTGACATCGTTGTTGGTGACGTTACTCCAAAAGTGTCTGACGAACACATCTCCTGGAAAGTTGTTTGGGTAGGTGTGTGATCTGTTGGTTTTAATTATAATACAAACATCGATAAATAAAATAAACAGTAATCTAAACTTCAGTTTACAATATTAGGAAACCAAAAAAGTGATAATCATTGATACGAATAATGCAAATTTATAAATTGTTATAAAACGACAGTAAATGTTGTCGCTGTTTGTTGGTATTAGTTTGATTTTCTATTATTCTGCTGAGGTGATATTTTACACATGTATCGTTTGCATTCTTTTAAACAAGGGTCCCGTTTTATAAAAAATGGTTTTCTAATTTTTTTCTCTCTATACTAAAACGAAACGAATTTTCAGGTTGGAATTGATACACTCATTCATAAAATTTAACTTACTATTAAATTCAATAAAAAATAAAATAACACAATTTTGCTAAATTGGTAAACAAGACTGTTTTTTATGCATTTAGATATATTATCCTTACCCGGGCAATTTCTAGCGTAAAAAGTAAAATTTGTATTTAAGCTGTTTTCCTCTGTCGAACATGGATAGCGGATACATTGCAAATTAATTTCCGAATAGGCGACACCTTCACACCATTCCTCGTCATCACAAGATAGTTTACAGTCCTCCAATGTACCGAACAAAATATCATAATAAAGACAATCTCCCAGGTTACCGCGACTTGTCCAGGTACAATTTGCTCCATCATTGTCTGAAAGATCAATACTAATACTATTTCATTCTACCATTTAACCAATTTTAAATGTGTCTTTCTGCTCTTAAAGCAAAGCAAGCCATAACTATGACGTATTTACTAATTAAGTAAAGAATGCACCTATATATTGATGCAGTAGCGTATTCAATTCCGAATGTGTTTATACGTTTAAATAGTGTCCAGCGTGAAATGGTGTCTGGAAGACAACAGTTCTCCGTGATAGAGTTGGAGTAAGGAATAAAACGCATTGGTAATCATAAAATATTTTTCTCTTGAGTTCTACTAAAAGATATATGACATAAAGGACACTTTAACACAGGTCACCTTCACACAGTAAATGAGAGTAAATATTTTTCGGAGTGTACAAATGTTTATAAACAAAAGGAATATTGGAAGATTACAATACTAAAGTACTCATCTGTAGTGTAAGTGGAATTAAATTTTAAAAAGGTTTGAATTTGATCAAAGATTTTACTTTATATTTACACAACATGCAGTATCAACCGATTGTTGGTTATTCCATATTGGTCACAGTCGTTTCCCGTTGGGAAGTTACTGTTAAATGATGATAATTACTTTGAAAATAATTGTGACTTACTCTTCGCGATATACATCACTATCAATTGATTTTTTCTTTGTCCATACAAGTCACAGTCGTTTTCCGTCGGAATATAACTGCTAAATGAAGAGAAGGACTGTAAAAATAACTGTGATCAATTATCAGAGTTGCCACCAACTTATTCGGGTTTGTAAATTATTGTTCAGAATTGTTTCCAACACAGGCAGTCACTTACAGTATTTACCTATAAGTTTTAACTGTTGTCCGCAGTCATTCACAACATTTACCTTGACAATCATTTGCTGTAGATACTTGCAAACGAAACCCACAGTACTTGTTAACGTTTATCAGGACTATGGATGACTGTCGACAGCTGCATTCAAGATTTGCAGTTACTCTAAACATTATCAAAGTAGTTTGAAACTTTACTTGTCTGACACCAACATTCACAGCCATTTCCAACACTTGAGCTAGCTGAAGAAAAATGTTGACTTCTGCAAAGTCTATCGACAGTTCTCCACAGTTTTTGTGAACAGGAGTAAACGTTTAACGGATATGATACTCTTTTCCCCCTGACACTAAAATATATTTTGCATATTCCCATTCTTAACATAAATAAGAATATATAGAGAGAGATAAAAAATGATTATTTGCAGGAATTACTCTCCGCGAGAACTTCAGAATTTTGTCCTTTGCAGTCTCTTTTCAAATAATTCATGAAAACTCGGACCAAAGACAAGTAGTCTGTGGGCTAGGTAGGTCTACCTTCCCCCCCCCAGGACTCATCCTCACCAACTTTTTTAAATTTGTAATTATACCCTTTTTCATATTTTAAATGTGAACAAGCATAATATTGGGATGCTTTTAGGTTTTACTTTGTATTTTGCACCCCACCATGTTATTTTTCCTATTTTCATTTCACAGGTAATTTAAAGTTCACGGACATTTAATGACATGTAAACATACATTAATCCATGCAAATATGTTACTGTTGAAAGGATACATGTAAGCGTATTTCAAAGCATGTCTTGCTTTTAAATTTTATTGACTCTCAAAAAAGTCATAGCAAAAATTGTAGCCCTACTCTTTCCTCAATTTCCGGAAAACTCAATTTTTTGCCTTTCAACAATTATACTAAAGTCTGTATGAAGTTTTGATGCATTATTTGTATATGAATTAACAACATTATGTTGGGGTGTGTACGGTAGACCTACTTAGCCCACCGCCTAAAGTCGAAACGAGACCACTCGGATCAGACTAAAGAAAATTCGTGCCAACTTGAATCAGTGTTGAAAATCAATGTTTAGACAACTCGGACCTACATTTTAAATTCGCGTTTCGATTATTCGAAATATTTAGTTAATTTTAACAGCTATTTTTCCTGCATTCAGGATGAATTATGTCAAAAATAAATTCAAATATAATATAAAATGACGTACTTCGTGTTTTTTTACTTAGGTCGTAGCTTTCATTTTGTGTACATTTAAAACTAATATCTGTTTAATTTAAATGATAATTAAATCAATTTAGTTACACGGGAGTCAGTGAATGTTGATGACAACAATAATTCGGGTGATATAATGCATGACACATGTCTGTTTAATTGATACAGTTTATCAAGAATACACACGAGGACGTTTCATAATTTGTCATACTTAATTGTACATTTTTCCAAAATGTTATCGATTTTATAAAAAAAAAAAAATTTTGAATATTTAGTGAATTTCAACATTAGTGTGAGTAGTCCGCAAATTGGTCCAAGTTGTTATTACATACTCAAGATTGTCGGAAAACATCATATCCGTATCCATATATAAGAAGTATTATATTTACACTCTTTTTTGCATTTGCCCCCACTTCCCCCTTTCTCCCGAAAAAATTATGCCAGAAATTACAGTTTTTTTTACAGATTTAATGAACTTCTTGCAGAGGGATCTAACATACAATTAAAACAGGACGAAAAATACATGTGCAAAAAAACTGTCACTCACCTTCGTACAATATTCCAAAGGATTATGCGATTAAAGAGGATTATTTGCTACTGGCTTGAACATCCAGTTTATAATTAACAGCTGTCAAATGTATCAATTTTTTAATGAAATTTATTGTACTAATTTCTCTCGTTATTTCATTGACATTCTGGATCAGCAATATCTCAATCATTTTTGTTTCTTAACTTTCGAGGTAGTTATGTAAACCGAATCAACCTAACCCCTTCGACTATACCGTTTGACTTTGATTTCAACTTTTTCGGTACAAAAATGGGTGATAAGTAAGTTTGTCAGTTACCTGTGCAATGTCAGAGATTCGGATTTCTCCGAGTTCTCGAACATATTCCACCATTATGATTGAAATATTGTTGAATGTGACAATAAAATCCAAATCAATCATATTATAAGACTTAACGTTACGAAGATTCCCGAAGAAGTCGTAACAGTAAATCTCAGTTATTTTCACAGTAATTCTCATCATTTAGCAGTTCTTGGAAATGACTCTGACTGGTATGGACAAACATAAAATCGGTTGACAGTGATGTATACCTTGAAGGGACAGGCAATTTTCAAAGGTTTTTGAATGTTGCAATTTGTACGATCAACATAATATCAATATGTTCACAAAATTTTAAAATTTAATACAACAAAATGTTATCGAGAAATAATTCATCCTTTTTGTAGTACTGTTAAATTATTTGACAAGTTATTTTATTTATTTATTTTTTTTTTTTTTTTGGTGAGATTCGAAAGTAGAAATCGTCATTTTTTCTGTTATCTGTTGGTTTACTGTCATACTCACCAGCTTCTGGACATTTTCGAACGTAAAGTCGCCCTAGTGAAGCTGTGTTATTGGTATTCTCGAATGTACAATTGTGTAAATAACAGCGTTGTGTTGCTGTTGAATAAGTTACTGCGGAACAGTTAGATGCTTGATCTTCACAAAGTAACAAACAACCATTTAAGTCTACATCTTGAGCTGTGTGTTTGTTGCACGATTCGATATTGCCATCCTTATCCTCCTCATACGTGCATAGGGAATCTATTGAAATAAAAAGTCATTTTCTTTATATGAAAGATGTAAACACGATGTAAACAAAATAACAATAAGTTGTTTATAAAATATCTTTGATTTTACTTTTGTTTGGTTAGAGAAGATTACTTTCATTTAGTTCAGATTTAACTCTAGAAGCATTTGGTTACCTAGTGGTCCAAATATGGATCTTTTTTTTTAATTTGATACACCATATAAAATCCTACATACATTTTTTTCATTTTCTAAAGCTAACAGTTGAGAACGAAAGATAATGCCCATTAGAGATTCACTTTATATAATGAATCACTTTAAAAAATGAACTCCTTTACCAATAAACTAAACCCATCCTTTAATTTGCACATATCTTTTAGAGAAAATCACTTTAAATATAAATGTAGTTTTGTCTGGTGTGTATACAGGATAGAATATACCAGTGGAAAGATGTGGGTTAAATTTTAAAAAGATCATACTCCGTATGTGTAAGAAACGGTGAAAGTTGTTGAATCTAGCGGTTCTCATTAATCCTTCAATACGACTTCAAAAACCTATTTATGTCTGTTGAGTGTACGTCACAATAATTATATAATTATTTTACATGATTTGTTAATGCCTAACGGGCTTATAGAAACAGCGACTATTTAGCAATTAATGTCTACCGTCTGGAACCCCAAAGACTGTCACAAGGAATTCAAAGAATATCTGGAATAAAGTTTAACGCGGACGCAGGGCGACAAAGGAGGATGACAAGAGTAGTGTTTCCTTTATTGGCAACACACGAAATCTATTTATCTATAAATTAGTGTTAATATAAACGTATGAGATGTGGCATGATTGTCCATGAGACAGCTATGGGAACACCTCATCAACTGACAATCAACAAATCATTGACCCGGTGGCTAAAGAAATATCATGGGTTAATGTGGATTCTTTTAGAATCAGGTACGAACGAGTCATCAGTGATATCAGTCTAGATCTTTTTAGCAACATATTTAAATAAGACGAACACTGGTAAAACAAGATCCTGAAATATAATTTCTTTCTTTAATTTACTTTAAATTTGAGGTTTACAATCTCATCACATTTTAATTTTTAGGACATTTACAGCTTGCCGCAAGGTGTGCATTTGTGTTCATTATTAAATCCAGTGAAGAATACCCATATGAAATATCAAAAGTGCATAGTCCAAAGAGACAAGACAAATTTGAAACCAAATAAAAGACAAAACGAACAAATGCTTGGAATCCAAGAATTCCTCTACAAAACAGGAGTGGGATCAGGTGCTCATAAAGGGTAAGCATCCCATCTATTGTGAGGAACACCCGTCGTGGAATCCTTAAACTCTAAACCGGATTAACATCAATCCGAGAAGAGGTCAACTTATTTTTGTAATACCGGTAACAGGTCCATAAATAGTTGAGATACACGAACTAGTTGAGATACACTGGTACCATATGGATCGTGATGGCGACCATAAAAATTTAGGAGGGGCGACGTCAAACTTGATTCGATGTATCCTTTTTGTAGTAATTTATGCAACAACAGCAATGCCCCCTTTAGAAAATCCAGATACTTGGAACAGACACGAGAGTATCGAATCGACTGCGAAGCATTATCCCCGTAGGCAAGAGAAGCAAGTATATTACCACATAAATATGGGAAGTTTACAATAGGAAAGTTAAAGTAATCCAGTTTGTCGTCGTAAATCTTAGAAACAAGTTAGCCCTCTTGGTCAATTTCGAGGATTAAATCTAGGTATGAAGCAGATTTTGTGACTTCTGTTGTCTCCTTAATTTCTAGTTTGCTGGGATATATTTGGTCGAAATGTTCACTGAACGTAGGATTATTCAGTAACAAAACATGTTCGATAAAGCGAAAAGTAAAATTAAACGATCTAGCCAATTTGTTTTTGTTATTTCGCAGGAGTCCCTGAATGAATTCTGCCTCATAGGAGCACAAAAACAAGTCGGCTAATAGGGGCGCACAATTTATGCCTATTGGAATGCCAACGGTCAGTTGATAAAAATCGCTCACCAAATTCTGCAAAATGTTGTCAATCAGAAAGTCCAGCACTTTGACAATATTGCCTTCACTGTATTCATTAGCACAACGGTGTGTTGTTTAACAAATTAATATTTTTAAGACGATCTTTACGTTGTGAATATAAAATCGTGGTATAAAGGGTAGGAAAGTCAAACGTTTGAATACTTGTGCAAAATTTTATAGAATCAGAGTTGAGGTATTGAAGCAGATTTTTCGATTTTTTTAATATTCACATTTGATTAACACCGCCTGTTGAGTACGCTTTATCACAGTACTTTTGAATGCGTACCTTGACTGTCGACAGTTTAGTTATAAGTAATTTAGAAAGAGGCTCGGTGGAGCGCCTGGATTAAGACATCACCAACCTGTGGTTAACGAGGATCTCTTCTTTAGAAAATGTAGTAGGTGTATGTCGGGTAACCAGATTTGTCTTTGATGCAGAGCTCTTTTATCAAACAATCAAGATAGTGTTTTTACAAACAAATAAAATGTTATTTGAGGCTTAATCGGATGGAACATCAAACATTTTTTTGGATGGCGGACATGTCCCTCAAGACAGCAGGGTCCTTGAAGGCTTAAGGAGCTTTATTGTTCATCGACCCTTGTAATTTTTTATTCAGACCATAAGAAACCAGTAGATGTTTGTGATTAACATCTTCATTAGGGCTGTCTCATACAATCATGCCACAACTCCTATTTCTCAATTTTATTACGATGTAATTTAATGTTCATGAATTTAAAATTCCAGATTTAAGCTTAGCAAAGTTAAGCATCATCAGCTACAACCTGAGACGACAACTCCGTTGTTATTAATTTTAATACTTTAAATTAGAAACATGATCTATCATTCCAATATTTTATAAAAAGTATAAATGTGTTTTAAACGATGTTTTAAAAACGTTTTACTTACAACCACAGACCATCTTGATGTATATAACGGTATCTCCAGCTGAGTTTTGTGACTGGGCGCAATCATGAAGACTGCAAAGCTCGGTATATGTGTTATAGGTTGCACCACGGCAAGCTGTTGAGTTGTTTAAGCATATGTCTGCGCATCCCTTTACTGTTAAAACGTTTTCTGTTTTATTATATGTGGTACATCTATCATTACCACTTTTTTCAGGAAATAGGACGTAATTGCAACGAAAAGCTGCAACAATATTTGTATTAAGTTCAGAAATGAATGTAAATCGTATGTTCTATTTAAGCTATTTAATAAACTAGACTGAACTTAATATGTACATTTAAACACTTGTAGTCTTTCTGCAGATCGAGATTAATAACATAAAGGTTAGTTTAATGCCTTAAAGCTAAAAGTACGCAGCATCTGGAACCTCTCATATTGCAAATGGTGATTGATAGTGTAAGACTGCCAGTCTAAAACAAATTTCCTGTTTTGCCTTGTTTCATTTAGCTCTGCTTTTTTAGAAGGACCTACTGGTTACTTGCATGAGGTTGACAAAATCAATTGTAATCATATTTTGAATAGTTTTGAAAATTATTTTTTCCGTTTTCGGCGTTCTGATAGCTAATTTGAGGTTAAACATTTGTACGAGAAAACATTAAATATAACTAGCTCTTCAGTTGAGAAATTGAGGCATATAAAATACATTCAGGTTTGAAACTGTTATGGAAAAAGTTATGCCCATAAAAAAAACATATTTTGGCATCAAGAGGAGACAAAATAAGAGGCATACCGACTGTTTTGTTTTTCAATGTGGAGATTGGTGGTGCAGGTTTTTAGTAGAGGTTGTAAATTTTGCCGAAATATTCTTGATACTGGGAACACAACAATTTTTTTCCATATTTTGAAAATATTAAACATCGCGATTTATAACAAGCAAAAGCCTATTTTGTGAAAAAGCTCCAGTCATTTTTATTAAACGAGTCCTTAACACTCGTGACTGAAATATATTGTGTGTTCTCAACAAGAAAGTTTCGGGTTTTGCTAGTTTTCATAACTTGATTGGAGGTTGTTATCCCATGAAATCTTCCCATTTTCACTGAAATGACAAATACCGGATTGAAAATGAGCATTGAGGTTCTTGTCTTTAAAGAGGCAGGAACTGCTTACCCGTTCGTATCTGTATAATAACATAATTCAAAAACACATATAAAGTAGGCTTTTGTTTAAACAGCGTTTTATGTTTTCGAATATTGTCACAAAACCTTACGATTTTGCTTCAATGAAAGCAAGTATTAAAAATCATTAGACCTAAACGTTTAAAAGTCAGGATTACTTCCATATATGGAATGAGGTCATGAAAGGTCAAATGGTCCTAAAACTCTTTATTTTTGTCTAGGTAAAAATCTGAGCATGGAAATTAAAGATATTGCAAATTGAATATAATCCCAAAGTCTCATCAATTCTCTATGCTCGGATTTTTACCCGCAACCAAACGACCTTTTAATACCTTAAACAATAGAATTCAACATTTTTGCAAAATATGTGAAATTCTTTTGAAACATTGTTAAATAAACCTAACTGATGCTTAGAATGTGTCTAAAAATTAAAATAGGAACTTTCTAATTTTTTTTTATTTTAGAAGTATATGCAAATTTAGGATACATTTTCCGTTTTTTGGTAGTGATGTTGACAGTTTAAGCATCAGAAATAAAAGTTTGAAGTAAAATTCAGGATTCGAACATTTTGGCAAGGGTATAATTAGAAACAATAACCGATGCGAAAGAAAAAATTATTCTTTGTACCATGTAATTTTTGGGAAATACATGTATTGTGGCTTTCTACTTCGATTTTTTAGATAAAAGTATTTCTTTTACTAAGTTTGGATATTTTGATGTTTTCTTCTTCTGCTGATGATAAGTGGCTACTTCCTGAAATACGTATACAACATAACAAAGTTCACAAAAATTATTCAACATTGAAAATTCTGTTTTTTAAGGTTTACATTATGGGCAATTGGAACTGTGACTTGCATTTCTATATTTCATTATTTTACTAGGAGTTCTGAATTCCAAGAATGACTATACTCTTTGTCAGGCTTTGGTGGAGTGTGATTTTTTTAACTATATTTAAATGAATGTGCGTTTTTCTCTGTACTTATAATCAAAAGAAATAATTATTCAACTGTTGACGGTTTATGTATTATTATATGCAATAACTTTTTACATATTTTTTCTCACATCTGGAGCAAATGTATCCATAGTTTTTAGCAATTTAGACTTCTCTGTCTTACGCAGGGGTTGGAAGACAAGCTACAACGCATTTTTAACCGCCAAATTCATTTCCTTGATAGTTACCATAATTTCGATTAAATCGAGATTTTAATTTATTATTATCATATTATTATTATAGGCTTATGATAATATAAAATGCTCACTAAACGTTTTTGTGATATTTAAATTGTGTAAATACGTCGATTTTTTAAAAGCGCAAACTTTTGCACGCGTAAATTGTCAGTGACGTTGCATTATGGTAATAATGACGCTTAGCAAGTTTTATGTGTATTTATGATATAAAGGTGAGAAAAGGAATCAAACATCATCGAAATTACAAGACGGAAAATTGCAGACACTCTCGGGTAAGATTTCTTTCGTTTTCTGACTCGGCAAGCCTTGTCAGGGAACGATAGAAATCTTACCATCGGGTGTCTGGGGTGGGGTTAGATTCTATATATCTGTCCCTGAATGTTCCTACGGGGATTTAACATTGATGGTCGGCCATCTTCGTGTTTGGCGGGAGCGCTTAAGTTTGACCAAATGGAATTTTTTTTAAATGCGCATTTTTTTTCTTCGGACTTTCTCTTGCGATTCATATTGAATGATTTACTTTTAGATTTCCATTTTTATGCACCTCAAACTTTTTTTGCATGTTATCTAATCCAAGTTTAAAGGCTAAATTATTACGCAGCATTGACAATATGTTATCCCGGATCGCGCTAGCACGTGCAAAGAGATTTTCCGAAAACCAAATGCTGATTTTACAATGTAAAACCCCCGTAGAGAATAAAAAACTCGGTGCAGCTTAAAATACATCTTGATTGCTAAAAAGAATTATTGCAAATTGCTTGCACAAGTTTTCAATCTACAATCTAGCACTATTCTATAAGAATACGACAGACAGTTTTTCTTTCGTTATCATTTTACTCGTTCCAATAAAACGTGACATTGAGTACAGTAGTTTTCCAATTTTGTACATGTTTTGAACTAAAAAGACAAAAGACAAAGTTGACAGAAAGTGTTATCTCGAACATACGATCACGACAAAACATTACACACGACACACTAAAAACAAATACAAAACTTTGGGCAAATCAGACCCCACCAAAAAACCGGTAAACTCAAATGGTCCAATTTATGAAAATATCTCTGAAGCAACATGTGTTTAACATGTGTTTAAATGTGGTTTTCTAACACTTTCCAAATTAACTCGTTCAACCGACATAAACTTTAGCTTTTAGAACCAAAAATAAATTCTGTTGAAAAGAAATATCTTTTATATACTTTAATTTCAGAATACGATAAATTTTGTTTATATGTTCCTTCATTTGAATATCTAAAAACATGTAAAATTTGCAATAATGGCCAAAACGAATTCAAAAAGTAATTTTTTCGGTTTCTAACTTCAATTCTCTAGGATTTGTACGAATCTTTTGTTTGTTCATTTAAATGAAACCCAAGTAAATAATTTACAGTGTCTTCCCTCTTGATTTAAATCTAGAACATCGGTTTTTCTAGTGAAAAAATACAAATACTGGAGAAAGCGTTCTACATCTTGAATATTTAGACCTTGTTCATTGCATGAGGGGCAACTTATTTAGCAGCGATAAAAAGAAACATTTCATATGTGGTATAAAACTTGAAAACATAAAGTAATAATACTACAATAAACACATTTTTTAACAATACACACCTCTTAAATCAACTTCTCGGCTTCCTGAAAAGATAAAATCAAAAGTTTAAGCTTTTTTTTTTAATTTCTTTCGGTTTTCATCAATAAAGGAATGCAACTTGTTTTTGATTGATTTTATCCGTATTTTCTTTTTGTGCGAAGCTTTATACTTGTCTGCATCACAAAATCCAAAAATTGTCAATAATTTGACTACGAAAGAAAAAAACATAAACTTATACATGTAATTCCCTCTCTTTTTCTCGTGGTTTGAATGCAGTGTCTCTGACATTTCCCTTATAGCTTTTCATTTTCATATGCACAATAATCTTCTACAGAAGACTTTTCAATATGGTTTAATTTGAGAACAACTGGTAGTTTTATATCAGTCACGCGATTAAAATATTTTCCTTTTTTAGTTGGAAAATCATTCTAAAAATACCTGAACATTGTATGTTGTAAAATGTGTTTTGAGGAGTTCCTTTTTTTGGAATATCACAGGTGTGTCTTTTACAATTTTCAGACTGTCTGTGGTAAGTAACCCCTCTACACCAATGGTTTACTGCACATGATTCCTTACAGTGATCTTCCTCTCCATCTACTTCATCGTAAAAATAACAATCACCTTCGCTCCCCAGATGGGGACAAAAAGTACAAACAGTACCATCAGCTCCTGCAGACAGCAACGAGTATATTTGAATCTCATATTCTTCATCAAACAGTGCCAAAATGATTTGATATATTAACTCATGAAGATGAGTGTATGCTTCAAATGGAAAAAAGACAATGATTTAAGTTAAGGATTATTGAAGTAAAAAGAAATAAAGTGATATTGAGTTAACATGTTTTGTGCGAGTTTATAGATATTGGATGTAAATTACATTTGTATATGAATAATGATGGAAAAGGTAATCATCTTTTCAGCTGGTAATACACAATGCGTGTAGTACAGAATTCAACCTGTTCATGGGGGATAGAATACGGATTCAAGCAACATGCAACTGTATTTCAATGTTTGGAAGGGTACAGTAGGAATATCATCAACCTATCGACGAAAAACACTGCATCATCATATTTTGGGACTTTTAACAGCTTGCCTTTGGGCCTGGATATTTTGCCATTATTACATGCCATTTTTATATATAGGCAAACTATAGATGTTTGTAATTTATAATTTTTGACTGACTGTTTCTTAGACAATTAAACCACAGCTCTTTTTTCTATATGAACGTCAGGATAATAGATTGTAACATATAAGGGTGTTATACTATTCTCATCTTTTTAAAACAAGCAGTCAAAAACCTGTCCAGTCAGGTTGTCGTTGACTAAAATAGCATTGGGGTCAAGCAGTGAGAAACCTGTATAGGAGTAATATGATATAGATTTTAACATGTCGAACTCTGAGATATATGGGTATAGAGCAGTGATCAATTTTCAAAACGGTGATGTGTTATGGATATAAAACAATTAGCAACTTGCCACCCAGTAAATCGGAATGAATAATGGTAAACACTTGAAAAGAGGATAATCCGTATATTTGTGAAACTGATTATCATAATGTCAGGACAACAAGCAGTAGAATGCGGAAAGTCGTAAACATTAAGGTTTATGTTGTCGTTTTTAAATC
The DNA here is from genome assembly GCA_032357055.1 of Geukensia granosissima. NCBI lineage: Eukaryota > Metazoa > Mollusca > Bivalvia > Mytilida > Mytilidae > Geukensia > Geukensia granosissima. The sequence goes on along the minus strand of JAULBM010315187.1, from coordinate 1,886 downwards.
TGAGCAAATCGCGCTCCAAAATTGTTAAAAGACCCTGCAAATTTAAGAAAAAAATGACTTAAATATTACATGTATATCAAATCAGGAAAACAAGGTTCTCTCCTCCGGTACACAACAGGATATTTAAAAAGAAAACTCGCTTGTCGGAACCTTTAATCAAACCTTCTTTACCCTAAAGGGATAAAATGTGACTGACATCTTTGATAACATTAACATGATTTATATAGAGGAACTTAGATTGACATTTTATTATAACCTAAATTAACTTAGATATTGGGCTACTGTAACATGTTATGATCTCTTTACCTGTTTCTCGTAAAACTTCCAAAGCAAGCAGTAACAACACCTAGAAAAACAAAAATGGTATCAAAGATCATAAAAAACTATAATCAAATGTTACAAATTAATTATAACAAAACGGTAAACATGATGCAAATTTTTTCCTACAGTCCCAAAGTATTTTAAAATTTATGTAATTTTTTAACTTGGTAAAAATTGTTTTACCATCAACCATGTAAGTAATTGAATTTGACAATTAAAATTATAAACAAGTCACGCAAACTATCCGAATGCTCCTGACTTGGACAGGTGTATGGATCATAAGGTAGGGATGCTTTGTTAGGTTGGATCCAACTCCCCATCACCCCCAATTTTCTCGTTTTTAAGTAAAAGTAAAATGTGAATAATGCATATAATGCATATTTTTAAAATCTTACTGAAAACCCTAATATAATAAATAACATATTCTAAATATTTTGCTTCTGAAAGTATTTATATCGAGTTGACTTAAAACACTTAATGTGCCTACAATTTCGCAAAATTTACCTTCTTTATTGGAATTTAAGAAAGAACAATAAATAGATGTATCCTCCTCTATCTATTTAAAGATACATGTATATAAACATGGCGATATTTGTGTCTCAAAAATAAAAAATACCTACACTCCCACCAACTTGTTTAGCTGTTTATACAAATCGCAACTATATAAAGTAATGATATTTCATAGGTATCTGTTATAAAATATTACCATACAATTGTTTAAATCGGCGGCAGTTAATAAAATATTAAGCTGTTATGTTTGTTTTTAAAATTTTTATGCTAATATTTGAGGGTTATTTAATTTGTTTGTTTTTTATTGAGATTTAACGCCACTTTCAACAATATATTCTGAAATATCGCGACGGTCCGTTTTATTGGTTAAGGAAGCCAGAGTGCCCGCAGAAAACTACCGACCTTAGACAAGTAACTGACAAACCTTATCACGTTCGATGAGAGTATGGTATAAAGTCAGGCGCTTACTCACGTAGTATAGGTGATCTATACAGTTTTATTGATCTAAACACCTAGGCCCTCGAGGGTTATATGATTTTAGATAAATTCATAGTGAGACGATCAATATTTTTTCTACTGATGCCAAACTTGCTTCATTTTTATATAGTATCTACAATATTGCAGCATTTAAACTAGTAAAGCAGCCATGCGGCATGCTCCTGTGTTTATTCTGCTGGTTGATAGTGTATATTAAAATAATAGAACAGGGCCTTTTAACATATAAAATGTACTGACGGGATGGCATCTCAATTGTAAAGAATATGAAAACATATTTATTTAGATTTACTGAACTATTTTAGATCGGTAAATAATAAATTCAGAATTATGAAGAGGGTAAGACATCACGCCTCTTTTGCAAATAAATACGGTTTAGATTTACTAAAAGGAATTTGAAGATACCAAAGGGGCAGACAGAAATCGTTAAGTCGGAAGACACACAAGACCATGACCAACAAAATAAAACGAAAGACAAACATAGAACACACAACACTAAACTGAAAACTAAAGCTGGAGTAACACGAACCCTACAAAAACCAGGGTGAGTTCAGGTGCTC
>JAULBM010315176.1:0-13864 GCA_032357055.1 Geukensia granosissima | reverse complement strand
GTAACAGCAGCCATATTGGATGGTCAATCACGACCCCGGATACAATTCTGAAAGGGGACCATCCAAGGACCATTCCATCAAAGTTTGGTTCAAATTGGCCCAGTGGTTTCAGAGGAGAAGATTAAAATGTGAATTGTGGATGGATGGACGACGGACGTACGACAGACGACAGACGCCAAGTGATGGCAAAAGCTCACATGACCTTTTTGGCCAGGTGAGCTAAAAAAAGGGGGGAGCAAGTGCGGAGAAATTAAGATTGTAGTATCAATCATTTTAGTATTAGGCAGATTTTTTGGCTGAAATAGGGCTCCTTTACCAGAACTGAACACAGTTACAGCATCAACTATACAGCATAAGTTTGCCACTAGATTTTTATAATTATAAAATTATTCACATGACTCAAAATGTTTGTCACAAGGTTTGTCAGTTACCTGTCTGAGGTTGGTGATATTCTCAGTTCTTGTTCTCCTCCATTTATAAAAGAGACCACAATGATAACTGAAATTTTTATGTTGAATGTAATTTAACCATGTTTGTTTCTCAAGTTCAGTAATATAAGTCAGATTCTCGATCTCTTCTGGTTTATCCATTTCAATGCATTTACATTTTTTTTCCAGTGATCCTCAATTTTCCATTCATAATTTCATCAAATATCTCTTATGAAACCATCTGAGAAGTTTTTATGAAATTTATTTATTCCTCCAGGTGTTTTAATAGACAGAAGCTACATAGACAAATCCTATGAAAAATCAAGAGAAACCCTTTTCCCGTAAAATTTTAAAATTGATGTATCTCGAAAAGGAGCACACTGGCCCATCAATAACTTAAACTTACTTGTTCCAATAAAAATGGTTGGTTTATAAACCTATAAGGACCGTATTAAAACATAAATAATTTTTAAATAGAGCAACAAACATTTTTAAGTGAGGTACTCTGAGAGACCCATGCAAAATTGTCCGTATGTAAGGTTGCAATGCAACAATGATAACTGTTCTGCTGATTATTTATATTCATTGTTACCAGTCATGTGGAAGAAATTTTGAATATTGAATGGTTTTCTCTGAGATGCTCACTTAGGAGTCCCAAACAAACACATACTATAATTTTTATGACTCTGGTGACCAGTTACTGCTGATTCACAGTATAATGAAATACTGTGACCTTGAGGTAATGTGGATCCATTTATTTTTGCAGTTAGGACACTGGGTTTTTTTTAAAATACAAGTTATGAATGCCACTGTGAAATCACAAATATTAATATCTGCAGTAACTGGTCATATGAATTACACCAATAACAACAAACACATGTAAATCCCTTTGTTTATTTTTTTCTTAAGTGTAAATTTTATGCCATTTCCATTGAACTTGTACAGTTCTCACAACAAAGATAATTAAAGAACAATTTGGCACTAAGTTTGATTGAAGAAATTATGTTATAACTATTCATTAAATTATGATTATTTTGGCACCATAAAACTTTTGATTTCAAAAGTGTTAAAGCCATGCTCTGTTAAGTGTATACTCTTTGGCTATTGATGAGCTACACTTTAATTTTTTATATATATTTACAATGTAGTTCATTTAAAACCTGAAGTAAAGTCATTTTCGGTCTGATATTCATAAAACCTTTATAGATTACACTAAACTTTACTTGACTGCACATAAAAATAAATAGCAAAATTAAAAGAAGAAATATTAAAAGTAAAGTTTAATGGAAAAAAAATTCAAAATAAAACCAGAAATGACTTATGTGGTTTCATCTACAACATATAGGAATATGCTGATGTGGTTGCTCAATTGCTGAAGCATTATAAATATTGATCTAAAAATAACTATAACTAAATTACAACACCCATGTATTTTTATCTTTACTATATAACAGTACTGAAAAACACATTAACACAGAAAATATAAAACTATTGAAAAACTTCATAAAAATTCATATGGTTATATAATTATATGGTGTGTCATTTTCCACAAAAATGGAAAATGTATTAAAAATAATATATAAGTTACTGTTATGTGTTTTTATACAAGTGCCAATTCACATTGATAATTTATATTGGGTTGACTGGATAACATTTGTTATGGTTTGTAAAAAGCAGTGCAGCTTGTGTTGACCATACTGAGGTTAGGGGTCAGCTTGATCATATTTAAATATGTAGGATTGTGGCAAACTGTATTAATAGCCCTGTTTACCTGCATTTTGAACAATTCTTGTCCTTCCTGATTTCATTTCTCTTCTACAATAATCTGTTTCATTTTCTCAAGACTGAATCCTAAATTTGAAATCAGAAAGTTTTGAAAACAAACATTTATAAGCTACAACTGATTCAGGAAATAGATAAAACGCTACTCTAACTTAAACACAACAAAGGAATCTCAGTGTCCTAAGATATTTGAAACAGGTTTGTGTCTTCAGACATGTCATCAATACAAGATTGAAGTTTTCCAGGTAGATTATCACTGAAACATAGAATTTTCAAAACTTTGCCAAAAAGGAGCCATAAGAATGTTTTGTCAAAAACAAACAACAAAAATTAATGACGTCATCCTTGTTTTCGAGCTATCAATATTGAAAAATTAGTTAATTTACAAAGCGTACAAATGAAATACAAAATGTCGCCTACTTTTCAAATACAATAGTGATCCCCATTATTATGCAACTTTTTCAAACTGAGTAAAATCTAGTTTCGAAAAATTGGACACCTTTGCACCTGCATCATGGTGTTGAAAATGGTTCTGACTGTAAATTGTGGATTTTGGGCAGATTTATGGTCTATCAAAATAAACATAACATCAAAATTGCATTGGAATTATAAATTAAATTCTTACATAAGTTATATTAAGACATCCTTAACTTCTTACATAAGTTATATTAAGACATCCTTAACAGTCTACCTGTGCTACTAAATGTAAAAATTTTACATGACAACAGTCAGAAAAAACATAAAAATTGATCCAATGCATGTATATTGTTAAATGGTATTTTCTATTGTCCCACCACCAACTTACAATATATACTGTTTTCCTTACATTCTGTAATCACCTGAAGAAATGTCATCAAAAAGTCAAAGCCACTACAAAAAAAGATAATGATTCCGAAATTTGCCTGTCACTTACAAAAATTTAAATAAAAAACTCCAACAAAAACCATCAAACAGCTAAAAGAGCATGAACAATAAATAATACTTTGGGATTATCTAAATTTTCTTTTTGTTCCTTGCTCAGATTTTTCTTTTGACTTTTATAAGCTTTAGAGCCATCTGACCTTTCATGACCTCTTTCCATACTAATGCTGAATGTCAAATTATCAAAAAATACTAACGATAAAGGACTGTCTGAGGTTGGAAAACATGTACAGAATTCTGAAAGGGCTGTGTAAGGGGACAGAGATACCCATGGTTATTTGTATTGTGCTCAGACCACTGAGATTTTACTAAATACTACTGTGTAAGGGATCAGAGAAACCCATGTAATTTATTGTGCTAAAGCCACTAAGGTTATACTCCATACTACTGTGTAAAAGGACAGAGATATCAATGGCCTTGTGCTCATGCCACTGAGGTTCTTCTGTGTAAGGAGTCAGAGATACCTATAGCATTGTGCTCAACCCACTTTTTACTCCATACTACTGTGTAAGGGGTTGGAGATACCAAAAGCATTATGCTCAAGCCACTGAGGATCTACTCTATACTACTGTGTAAGAGATCAGAGATTCCCATGGCATTGTGCTCAAGCCACTGAGATTTTACTCAATACTACTATGTAAGGGGTCTGAGATACCCATTGCATTGTGTTCAAGCCAATGAGATTTTACTCCATACTACTACATAAGGGGTCTGAGATACCCATTGCATTGTGTTCAAGCCACTTAGGTTCTACTCTACATAACAACATGATATACATGAAAAATAAAATGTCTACACAAAACTACTTTGATTTTTGAAAAGTATCACCATGTAAATTGTTTATAAACATACATATGAACTAGATCAACAAATGTAAAATATAATAATATTTTATGTTATGATTAACCTCCTAAGTCAGTAATGGTAGGTATTAAAATATAATAATATTTTATGTTATGATTAACCTCCTAAGTCAGTAATGGTAGGTATTAAAATTCTTGTCATATATATACATTTTTGTGAGGTTAATATTTTAATTACCCTGGTTCAATTTTCAAAAATATCAATCAAATCACATAGTCATAATTATGCCATATTGTCAACAGTAAAAAATCTGTTTCCTTTTTCACTGTCCATGAGTAGAGACGAGATAAGCAGTTGCTCAACTTTTTGTATATAAAGTCAATTTGTTATTTCAAATATGTGAAAGTCAAATTTCAGAGATTAAAAATGAATTTTCTGATGGTTTACTCATCAAAAAACATAATTTTGTCATAGAATGCAGATAATTTGAATCATTACATTACATCACATTTTTTAATTCATGTGCAATATCTTTATGCATATTTAATTATGCTTAAACCATGTTACTGCATAAATTTTAAGAATAAATATTCTCATGAAAGTCTCTTATTCCTGATCACTCAAATCAGAGTTTAAATGAATGTCACTGGTCCCTTATTTTCATCATGACAGTCATCCTTAACCATACACAATAAAAATAACATACAACTAACTACACAACGAATTATTCTTACACTAATAAATTACCATAAAATGTTTATCTTCTTTACAACCAAACAAATCATAAAAACAATTTATCCCCAGCTAAGTAAAAATCTTGGATTTCGATTGGTGGACATCACATATATAAAAAAAGCCCATATACAGGGGCATTGCTAACCCAGATACCTGGGTGTTGCTAAGTGTAGAATGACTTTCATCTCAACTTCAATTCACTGTGATTTTCAATTGAAACTGAATTCTGTAAAAGCACTTGTGTTTCTGTTATTAAATAATATCATTTACTACTGATTTAATACTCTGAATCACTGTAATATCCAACAGTTTGATGAAAATGTCTTGATGACCAATATCTTCATGAATGGAATTCCTGACATAAATATGTAAATTACCCATGTGGAAGTCACATTACATATGAGGTTGCATCATGCAACATTTACCAGCAAAACAAAGCTGGCTTGGTTTCTCGTAGTATTCATCATACACATCATATATTTGGGTAGTTGTAGGGTTCTTCCAATGGTAGTACTCGACACTTTGCAAAAGAATATCAAAATTTTCCAAATTTCAACTTTATTTTGCTTAACAGTAATAAAAACATTACTTTTACGTTAGACAATTCTTTCCGCTTGTCCCTAAAAAGTGTGATTTAGACAAAGCCCAGGGGATAAATTTTATCTATGTCAATATCCTTCAATATGGAGATTTTAACACCCTTCAGTACCCTGTACACCCATCGGCTTCACCTTGGGGCTTACTTGGGCACTTCAGGGTCTTAAAATCTCCATATCTATAAATCTAGTTAACTTATAATACAGTATGGGGATAAGTTTAAAACCAAATTTTTTCTCCAAATATTTTAAAACCATTAGAATTGGATTCAATATAACTGATGATTGAAGAAACCAACAAAAAATTTCAACAAAACATGGTTGAAATACTGATGTAGAATAATATAAAGTTTATATTACGTTTAATCTGTTGATGCCTTTAAAATATTACAAAAATCAAATTAACACTAATGGAAGAAATCCTATACCCATTTAGGTCATAGATTCGATGATTAGAATTTGTCAACAATTGACAAAATATTTTTGATGGCAAAATCGTTTTACATTTTAAACATAATTGTAAGTAAAACAAAATTGACTAGCTTATTAATTAAGAAAATAAAATGTATAAATATTACTACCTATAATAAATATAAATAGAAACACATAATAACAAAGCAGACAATACAAAATAAAAATTTAAAGATGTATGAAAGACTAACACGGACAAGATGGCTGTTATAAGTGTAGAACAAGAAATTATAAACAGACGTGTAATGTTACTGTTGTATTTCATCACTGATGACATGATTAGTCCATTCAACGCCTGTAAAACAAACAAACAAACAAACAATATATATATAACTTAAATGATTAATCCATTCAACACCTGCAAAACAAACCAAAAATATTTGTATATTTTAAGAAATGATAAAGGGGAAAAAAATGGTATGGTTCCCATCACCTCTTTAAAAAAAAAACAGGGTCCATAGGTTGGTATTTGTTAGTTGGACAAATCCAGAAAATGCTGAACATGTCTGGTCCACAACTGTTCCCTAATCAAAATTGTTTGGAAGTCAACCATTAGAAAAACCAGTGCATTTGTGACAATTAACCTCAATTTAGCCATATCCTTTTAAACAAATGAGTAATGATCAACTGTCTGTTGTATATGAACATTTTAGATAAGCATTTTTAATTAATCTGAACAAGAACAAAAATATGAGGGTCTGTTGTTGTTTTTTTTAACTTTTGGAAAAAAGTTTTAGGGTAGGTGGGCTCTGACAGGAACCAGACATATTTTTTTGGCCTAAACCATTCAATGCATGCAAGACAAACATATAACAATACCCAGTAATTGTATTTTGATTTGTTGAGTTTTGAGTATTTCTTTTACTATGTTTGGATCTTGAGACTTCATTTGTTTTGTTCTATGCTACTGATGAGAGGCTACTCTTTGAAATGTAAATAAAGGACATCAAAATTCCAAATTATCTATGCAGCATTGGTTAACTTGTATATTGTTTACTAAAAATGATTGTCAGTTCATTGCCTGCAATGTTGTAATTCCAAAAATAATGAATAAAAATACCACAAATTAAAACAGTTTCAACCACTTTGCGCTATTTATTTCAGCTGGTATGGTGACAGGTACTTTGTCCACTCTTGCTTCTTTGATAAAGATTTTACTACATGTAATGGTAGACATTTCTTTGTCTCACATGAACAACTGTTACTTCTTTGCCACACTAAACAAATGTTTAGTCTACTGTCTGTAAAGTCTGTTCAGCAAAAGGAATATTTTAAATAAAAAAGTTATATTGTTGACCGATTCTTATATTTCTTCTTGCAATTTGTAAATGTTCTTTAGATGTATCATGATTAAAAAAAATGATATATGTTTATTACCTACCTTTTTAAATACCTAGTTATAATAAATGTTTTGAAAGGCAGTTTTCCATTAAAAAAATGGCAAGTAAATAAAGGATGTCATATCATTCGGACAATAGTAGTTTCAGATGAGAAAACATTTCTTGAAAAAAGTCAAATCTGACCATTATCTTACCTGCGTCAGTATGATCACAACTGTCAAACTGGAATATCCCCTGAATAACCAGAATTTTTCCTCTGAAAAAAGAGTAAAGGCCTGTACTAAAAATGTTATAGGCATATTCTGATACATGTCACAAAAAGCACAATAAGTAAAATCATGAACAACTGGCATTTCTGTGATAAAATAATGTTGTTTTAGTGCAAAGACCATAAAATGATAGAATATTGGTTAATCTATCAACATACATAAAATGGTAGAATATTGGTTATTATTACTCTTCATGTAGGATTCTTTTAACAGAATTTCAATTCTACTATTTTTACAAATTTTTAAACAGGACAAATAGTGTTGATATAATATGTGAACGCATATTAAACACTAATCCATGTATATATGCCTGTAAAAGGCGGTCTTTGAAAATCATGTGATAATAAATGGGCGGGGTTTTCTCACTTTGATTGACAATGAACATTCAGAGTAATAATATTATCCCTGTAATATGCCTTCAAACCTTAGGATATATTTTGGCATATTACACTGAAAACACCATATTATTGTATAAATCTATCAACATACATAAAATATTGTTGTCAGCAAAACAGTAACTCAACAAACTAGGAAATTAATTGTCCTAAAAATATGTCTCATAATTAATTGAAAGTTTTCTTAAGGAAATTTCTGCTCTTAGAATGAAAAAAAAATTAATGTACTGAACCTTTAAACTCTGTGGTACAAACTTCACTGCAAATTTGTTTAATTTTCCTGTTGCAACATTTTTTAAAATTTTTAACATAACAAAGTCATGCTTTGAAAGTAAAACATAACATCACTTAATATAATGCCACATCATGACACCTGACCAAATTTTGTGTTAGAATATATTCAAATAGCAACATCGGTGTATAACACAATATGCATTTTTACAACTATATAAATTCCAAGATTTCAATTTCTCAGATACTGTATATGAGACACAATGTAACACCTGCTTTTCTGTCACCCTTAAATATTCTATTTGAAAAGTGACTTAGAATCAGCCGCTCAAATTTAAATATAAGGTTGTGTCTCTTAAACCTTTATATAGTTATCTCCAACCTGAACTTAATTTAATGTGTCTAATATGATCTGTGTAAAAAATGTAGTTATTTTTCCATTGTCAAAGAATGGAGAATGCTTTGTACTTAGCAGAGAAGCAGTAAATACCAGTTAATTTTTTTTTGGTTGGACAGAGGTTGAAGCAATGACTATTTGCACTTTAAGCAAGCATGACTAGAACTACACCACTGAGGTGCATCCTCCGTTTCAGGGTCACATCCGCTCCACTTTCAGACGCTGGGATAATTACCCTGTATTCAGCCCTTTCACAATGACAAGAATCTTGTCATTATCAATGCATATACAGAATATTTATGATATTATTTTTAAATTTAAGAGGCAAAATATAAAAAATTTAATATCTTTGTATTCTGATCTGCAATGGTTGCTTTATGATACATATCAAAGTTTTTGAAGTTACAGCTGTTAAAAAATGTCATTTTGGAACCAAAAATGGTTCCCATTTCCCACAAAAACGATGTCAAAATAGGAATCCACAGTAAATGAAAAGCAATGATGGCAAGAAAACATTGTTGAGCTTGTGAGCTTGTTTCCTTGTGTGAAAGTTTTCATTGAGGTGGTGACATATCTTGGAACTTTACCTGTATCAGATTTTTGAGTTTCATTCAAAATCCAGACGACTCCATTCACACTCACACCAAAAATGTACAGTGATACATTCTGCAAATGAAGGGACATCTGAAAAATAAGTCAACAAATATTACAGTTAGGAAATATATCCATTAATATTCATATAAAAGGTTATGAATATGTATGAAATATTTGTTGCTGGATGTTAAACACCATTCAATCAATTAAACCAAATATGAACTTTGTATTTATTGATTCTCAACATGATTTCCAGATTTTAAATCAAAACTTATAGGAAACCTAAAATTTGGTGAAATACAACTATTTCAAGGGACATAACTCTGGCACATGCCGAATTCTAACTGTTCTGTATTTACTGATCTTCAACAACATTTCCAAATTTCAAATTGATCTGTAGACTTGTTTCGTGCCCCAGGGAAATCTAGTGTACTACATTTAGCAATGTTTAGGGCAACAGCTTAACAAGAAATTATGTAGTGCACAATACAGAAAAGATCTGGATTCTATCTTTCTGGCACTCATTCCATATTCTTTCTTTTTAAATATGATATCAAAAGTTATTGATCAGATACCTTAAATTGGATAAAATACAGCTATTTCAAGGGTCATGACTCTGGAACATGCTAAATTCAAATTTGGTCTGTGTTTATTGGTCCTCAACATCTGTTAAAATTTCAAATCATTTAATGGATGATTTGAAATTATTATTCAGAAACCATTTTCATATGTACATGGGTAACACTTAAGAGTGAAAATTGTTCCACTAATAACATTTTTTGTCTAAGATAATTTAAATGGAGACAATATGTTAAACTAAGATTAAGATGTTTAAAAATTTTTTAATGTCAATTTCCCAGATGGTCCTACATCAAACTTAGTTAAGCTGTGGCAAACATAAGACATATTGGTTGGCAGGTAGGGTCATAGGACAAAAACATTAAAAGTTAATCCACAACTTTAGTTTTTAATAGCAAAGTAGTTCAGACCTAATGTCTTCTAAACAAACAAAGAAGTAGGTATATTAAGCCTAATATTTTGTAACTCTATAATAGGTTTTGTGAAAATGCTGTTTTAATAACTATCTTGAACTAATTCATGACTTATTCTTAAATACTTTTCATTATTTCGATAAAACAAAAAGGTTTTTTTGTAAAATTTCTTAATTTTTTGAGGTGTTTTGTTCAAAATAGATATGCTTGCACCAATTCATCACGAAGATATTTTAAACAAACATTTGTACTTGATATACATGTATCTTTAATTGTATAAAGTTTAGTTGTGATGTTTTTGTGCGATTTATATTAAAATACACAAAAATGTATCAAACATTGTATTAAATTAAGTAATTTCTTAGTATTTTCATATTTAAAGCATTTTCTATGTGCCATGTGACCATTGTAGAATCAATAAAACTAAAAATCTGTTGGATTTTTTAACAGACATTATACAATACAAAAAAAAAAAATAAAAAAATAGACATCAGCCACTTTTCATTTTTTAGTCAAATTTGTAGGCCAAAAATGTGCCTTAACCACTCTATACTCTATATCAGTGTTTGTAGGAACGGTTAAAAATGTTATGAAAGAAAAACTGTCTGCCGAATTCTTATAAAATAGTGTTTATTTTGTAGATTGAAAAAAGTAAGTTGCAATAATACTTTTTAGCAATCAGGATGTATTTTAAGCTGCACCTAGTTTTTAATTCTCTATGGGGATTTTACATTGTAAAGTCAGCATTTTGTTTGCCGGAAATGGCTTTTTGAACGTGCTAGCGCAAGACCAGGTGTACACATTGTCAACACTGCGTAATAATTAAGTAATTAAACTATTAATAAATAACATGCAAAAACGGTTTCAGGCACATCTAAATGAAAATTTAAAAGTGTTTCTTTGTATGAGAATCGCAAGAGAATGTCCGAACAAAAGAAATGTGTGCAATTTTTCAAATTATTTTATCTAGGTCAAACGTAAGCGCTCCCGCCAAAAACGAAGATGGCCGACCCTCAATGTTATATCTCCATAGAGAAATTCAGGGGCAGATAATATTATGTAAAACGTTATTTCACAGTGTAAAACATAAACCTTTAACTGTGGGATAATTCTTTCTTTTGATTAAAAATAAATACAAAGGCACAAACACACAAATAATTTTATAAAGCTCGAAAATCACACTCCACAAAAGCCTGACATAGAGTATAGTTCTTTCCAACATAGTCCTTTAAGTTTGGCTGTGGTGGCCATTTTGGTTGGGACTAGGTCAATTGGATATAATTACAAAAAGTGGAGCAATAAAAGGCAATTTCACTAAAGCCTGGTAACATATGGCCAATCATTTTTTTTAGAAAAGATTTTAAAAGAATTTATCAACATTTTTTTCTATTCTTAGTAATTGCAGCAATTTCAGTTGGTGAGAGAGGGTCCCAGCAGTTCACTTACCAATTCAAGACAAAAAAAGACTGTTAACCTTCCAACTTTAGGAGGGAGACTCCCTTTTTTCGGGCAATCTCCCACTTTGAGAAAGTCTCCCACATGGGAGACACAAATCTCCCTCTTTCACAAATTTCTCCCCCAAATCTCCCTCTTTGCAGAAATATTGCACAAATCATGTTATAAATGGCTTATTAAATTGAAGTCAATTCGATATTTTTGTAATAAAATAATAATTGAGAAGCAATCAACAAATAATTAATCCTATTGTTGTGCTAATTGCCCAAATTTATATTAGAAATCATAAGTAGTATAACGAGATTATATATCTTTGTCTTATCTGTGTAGTTGGATTTCTAGCAAAATTATCTTTTTCTTTCTGCAAAAAAGGTCATCACACAAAATCTCCCACTTAGAAAAGATGAAAAGAGGGAGATCTCCCACTTTGAGCATTCAAAATGTTTACAGGTATGCAGCCATGTTTTTTGTCAAAATGTGATGAAATGAGCAAACTTTGGAAAAGACCTTCCATAGATGCCACCTATTAAGTTTGGTTCTATTTGGCCTAGCAGTTCCTGGAGAGAGGATTTTTTTCTACTGTAAATTGGAAATTATTGTGTGCATTTATTATTGCGATTTGTTAATTTTAGGTGATAATGCAAGTTTTATTAATGGGATTTCTTAAAGTTTGTAGTGGAATACTACTGCAGAAATCAGTAATGCAAGTTTTTATTATTGCTATTCTAAACCTGATGCAATTTTCTTAATAACAAAAACATCAGAATAATTTCTGAATTTACAGCATATCAGCCAATCATGAACAACAACTGCCAATGGCAGCCATGTTTGTTGATAAATTGAGAGGACCTGCAGAAACTTAATAAAGAACCTAACATAGTTGCTTCCTGCGAAGTTTGGTTTCATTTGGCCCAGTGGTTTCAGAGAAGAAGATAAAAATGTGAAAAGTTAACAGACAGATGGACGGACAGACACCAAGTGATAATAAAAGCTTTGGCCAAGTGAGCTAAAAAATAGGGATATTTTCAAACAAAGTTCATAATTTTTCTCAGTAGTTTTTTATTACAACAAATCACCAAATGATAACTATGTACATATAGAATCTTACATTGCAAGCCGTTGTTTACCATATTTCTACAGTGGAGATAGTTAAACCTTAAAATTTCGAGGTTTACCGAGAAAATTTTAAGGTTTTACTATCGAGACTGTAGAAATATGATAATCAACGGCTTTTAATGTAAGATTTTGTTTCTATAATTTTTTTAAGAATCAAAATATCGTTAAAAAACTATCATAGGCGGGATCGTGCAACATCTTTTATGTTGACCTTGTTACAAGGGACGTAACTCGTGTGCAAAACAAACAAACATGCCACTTATTTTTACGGCATTTTCATATGTATTAGCCAAAAAATAAAGTAATTCCGACTTAACTCATAGAGTCTTTGGAAAGCTCAGTCCTCCAGCGTAAGAAATAAGATCGTCACAAGTCTTTGAATTCGTAGCACGCGAGGTCTGAAAATCAGCCAATCATCAGCCGAGAAATAACAACCCTCTAGAGGATTAGAAAACTTTTCCAACACCGGTCGAGGAGTGTGAAAATTACAAAAGAATTGGAGAAAGAATGTTTCACATCGGTACATGTATGTCTTGTTGCCAAATCGTTGTATTTAATTAAGTTAGGGATATATCGTTATTTGTTAATAAACCAACATTTTGTGTAAACACGTGCAAATTATGGAACGCTAATGTCTGATGATCGGAAACAATATCCGGACGCCTTTATTTTTGTTTTTCTCCCAAAAATACCAAAACGAAATAATCATAAGGGAGGATGACAGATGTGACTATGGGGTTGGAGAACATATAGGACAAAGGAGCGCAAATATTAAAAACAACCCTTAAGCAAGAAGCATAGATATATGGAAGGGGGAAATGGGGTAAATATATTGTAATTCATATGCATAAATTATTGCTCAGAGTAACGTACTGGTATATACAGGTCATTCTTAAAAAATGTCCTTATAACTACTGGAAAATTCTGAAATCCAGTCATGGCAGTTTGACCGTTTGAAGATCTCAGTTGGTAAGGACTATCATTAGTGTGTATAAAAAGATGAATGCAAGGAATAAATTACACAGCATTCGATATTTTAACTTTTAGCTGTCTTTCTGTTACCTAGAATAAACAAACTATGATAAATAATTATGATTTATTTCCTGCATAACTTTAAAGATAAAGAGAAAATTATGCATTGTGTCAACAAATGTATGATTTGTATGTGAATATATATCTTTAAAAATAAATCCTTCACTCTAATCGGAGTTGTACCAGATCAAAACTCTAATATAAGCACACTTTTCTCACTTCGCCATATCAATATAAAAATAGGAGATGTGGCATGATTGTCCATGAGACAGCCACCCACTAAGTGACAGTAGAATTTTAACTTCT
>JAULBM010315166.1:0-13864 GCA_032357055.1 Geukensia granosissima | reverse complement strand
ATTACTGTGTCCAGCACATTATTGTGTCCAACAACATACTGTGTCCACACTTACCCAAAGTGTCTTTTGTTCACCTTCACATTTCAATGTGCTGCGGTTGTATCATGCTGCGCTTGCAAAGTACCTCTGTTCATATCTTAAAATCATCACTTTTATAAGAGAGTGAATGCCATCTTTTCATTTTTTTATGCCATGTCTGTTGGTCAATCCATTCATCCAAAACATCTGTCAATTTTCCTCAAAGATTTCCAGGTTTGTTTGTGTTGTGTATGTTGGATTGATTTGATATTTATTCTAAAGCATTATCAGGGTGTTTTATACCTTTTTTGGACCTGACGTATGTCTACTTCCTGTTTGCGAGGAACAGGCATCCATGTCTCACGTAATATTTTCTCTATGTCTTTTAACTTCTTTGTATATTACATGATATTATGAGAATATTTGTAAGTTCTGACTAAATAAATTTTGAAAAGTGGTCAAATCTTTCCAAAAAGTTTGCAGGATTGTCTTACAATAAATAGATAATTGTTATGGTTTGAAAGAGGTTTGATTTGGAAATGTAAACAAAAATGAACAATAATCATAGGTTTTTGTTCTCGTCTCCTAAAATTTGATGTGGAAACTGGTCCTTTTGATTTTTCATTGGTTTTATATGAACATGTTCCCCCTTTCAAAATCCAAAAGAAATGAATTGCATTTTATAAAAAAATATTAATTTATAACTAAATTAATGATATAACTTAATTCATAATTAATTTGCTATGGCTGTAATGCATTACTAAGCTAAAAGGTTAGTTTTTGTATGATGGCTAAAAACTAGCCTTCCATGTTTGTTCCACATGCATATGCAGTTTAACATATTGATTTATAGATTAATAATTTATTGTTGTGCTGAAAACTGATGAAATATCACCTAGTGGACATCCAGTAACACCCAAATCAATGATTTTTTGATTAACTCTTTCTGATTCTTCAGTGTATACTTCAAAATGAAATTTGAACATTTGACATAAATTTTGTGAAGTCCTTAATAAACTACTGTCATCGGGTAAATTCAAAATGAAAACTTGACTGCAAATTGATATTCAGAAATTTTCACTTCAAAATTTGACCACTAATGTTTAATGTTTTTTCATTGTTAAATCACCACGAAAAAAATGGTTTTGCAGCACTTAAAGACCATATACATATTTCTATTGATAACTTTATTTATACTCTGATTGGAGAACATTTCAGCATAAGATTTCAAAAAAAATAAATTGATACATGTATATATATCCATTGTCCAAAATATACATGGTATCTATAGAATAACAGACCTTTTGATTTTTGGCTGGAATTATTGCCTGTTAGGGTGAGATGAGATACAGATGATAAATTTAGTCAACACCTAAAAAACTTCTCTTGTTCTTTATATTTGCATTCTATTAATGTCACATGACCACTTGCCTGATATTTTCTAGTATCAAGGCTGTTGGCTCAAGCAAGCCTAGAACTGGAATAAAAATCAGGTAACAAAATCAAAGGAAAAATTACATGTAAAACTTGTTTCCCAATTCATATCTAAAAATTTGAATGCATGTACATTGTACACTGTTCACTGAATACTTTACAAATATTTGACTCATCATTTATAAATACATGTATCTGATGATTTAATTACATGTATGTGTACATATAAACATGTATATGCATAGGTTATAGTTAAAGTTTTTCTACATGTCAATTGGTTAATACATAAAAATATGACTACAAATTTTATGTCTTAAAATGTTACATGCAAGTACAAGTATTGGTTAATGTAATGATTGATCATTTTCCCTGATATTTTGGAAATTTTGTTTCAGATGTGTGCTGCCTTAGTGTTTTTACACATAATACTGTTACTACCTGCAATGTGCACTTTTATATGCAATGACTCAGTGAATTTGCTTGTTTTAAAACAGACAAAAATGCCTGATTTTTTCTAAAATTTTAAAACATTAGGATAAACATCAATTATCTTAATTTGTTTTGATACTTGCCCTTTCAGAAATCAACATAATTGACAAATAGTCAATTTATTTGAATATTGCCTAGAGGAAGTAGTTCTTAGGTTGCTTTTCATGGATGGGATATTCTCAAAGGTTCAGGTGGTAATTTGATGTTTACTTTTAGGGTTTGATATTTGAAAATAATGGCATAGGATCTGTTGTCTTTTTCCAGCACTGTGAAAAGGCTTTTAAATCAAAGCGATCACTTCAACATCACCAACACCAGGTTCATGGGATCAGTCTAGCCGTTTCCATGGTTGCAATTGATGCTAGTATCCCAGCCAATAGGAAACGTAAATCTGATGAATCAGTCGGTTGCCATTCCTCACCTGAGAGTGAAAGCAAGAAAATTAAGTCTGAAATACAAGAGTTCTACAACTACCCATCAATGGTATATTCGGGCGAGTCTCAGGGAACTTTGTATATGTCGGAAACATCATGTAGTAGTAATAGCAGTTTTAAGGTCAGTCCAACCCCTGCCAAACTGAGCCCTGATGAGTATAGCAACAGGACCTGCCAGGTGTGTGGAAAGGTGTGCAGTAAACCTAGTGATCTAAAACGTCACATGATGAGTCATACTGGAGAACGGCCATTCAGATGTGATGTAAGTTTTTAAAGAGCACATGTATGGTAGATTATAGCCCTTTCCGGAAGGCCCTGGTTCCTTCTAACATTAAAATTTACCATTTTGGTTCACGGCTTCCGGGAAGTATGATGAAAAGTTTCCATACAAATCGCTGCCTTAAGGTGCATAAATTTCTGTCAAGGACAAATAGTTAAATCTTTTATTTTTAGTTTTTATAAAATAAAATGTGAAGTGAAGTGTGGCAGTTGTAGAAAGCAAATGCTTTAAGATAAAGTACAGTGGAAAGTAAGATTTTCCTCTTTGCTCATTCTTATGTTGATGTTTTCTACTACCCACAAAGGGGAACAACTCTTACAAAATCTCAATTTTACACCAAACTCAGACTTCCAGAAATAGGTTTTCCGAAAGTCTATTGATGAATATGGAACAGATGGTGTAAAATTAGCATTAGATTTTAAGATGATATAATATTTTTTTAAAAGAAAGAATATGGAATATAAGCCATAAAGATATGATCCACTTCTTACAAGTTTATATCAAATGTTCAATAGACAAAGATAACTACCTGTAAAGCTCTTTTCTGAATTTACCTTCATCAGACAAACTAGTGGCAAAAAAATAGGCAGATCAGTCAATCAACACTTATGATATTCTAGTTACATTCATGGGCCAAATGAAATATACAGTTTACCACAGAATGAACACAGATAAGCCAAATATTAAGTAGTCATGATTTTTTCATGTTTTAAAACAGAATTAATTTTTTTAAGGCAGGATTTTCCCGTATTATTTCTTTATATACAAAATATATATATTTGGTGCAAACAACAGGTGTATCAAAATAACTTGTTCCCATGTAAGCATAAACTGTTACCATCAGTATCAATTAATGGTATGTAAAAGTTTTAAAAGGATAGGGAACTCAATTGACATCATTTTAGTTGAGTGATGGCATGCTAAATTCCATGCAAACCGCAATGCATATAATATAGAAAAAATAAAATTTGATATTCAAATATAACAGTTTCAGTTTTGTATTAGAATTTAAATTACTTACAAAAAAATTGCACTTGATACAATGTATATAGTATTAAAAAAAACTGTGTTAACACATCTGCTGCAATGCTCATTTCTGTTAGAGACACATGCTATCCATTTCATTGCATTACAACAACAACAAAAATTTCTTTTGTAGATTTGTGGAAAAGCTTTTCGAGCCAAAAACAGTATGTTTTACCACCAGAAATCATCTCATGGTTTAAATATAGAACTAAGTCCAGGTTTACAGGAACGATTCATGAAACTGAAAAAGCAAAATCGAATGAACAGTGCGACAAATCAGCCATCAAACTCTACTGCATATGAAGAATCCAGAGATTTAGGGCATGATCCTCAAATGGCCAGCTCTTTATTACTGCAGAAACTAGGTCAAAAGGTCAGAAGTGCCAGCAATTCTGTATTGTATAGCTACGACATCAACACTCATCAAGAAGGAGAAGTTGAACTGGATGAAAACACTGGCTTATTTAAACAGTCTGGAAGCATTTTTAACAAACCTCTTCTGACCCCAGAAAGATTAAAACCTGAACCCCTGAAACTGACCAATAGCATGGTGGGAATGCAGATTGTACAGGAATCACAGAAAGTCAAGCGTCACATCTGTGTTAAAAATGAGACGGTTTTGGTAACACGATTGGATGGTGTTGACGTGTTAACAGCAAAAGACATATCTTTGTACAAATGCTATCTTTGTGGAAAACTGTTTGATGATTTGTTGAAGATTCAATGTCATTTGTCAATGCATTTTCAAAAAGAGCTAACACTTTATCGATGTCAACTTTGTGACGATACCTTTTGGTTCAAATTCAGGGTCATCAACCATATTCGTAAAAATCATCCCAAAGAGGCGAGACAAGTTGAAAAGAAAGAGGTTAAAAGTGGAGAGGACAAATCAACATCTAAATCCAGTCATAAAGATGAGAATAAGGTCAACTCCGACGAGGACAAATTGGAAGTTGATCATCAGGTTGATTTAGACTCAGGAAAGGATCTCTGTGATGGTGATGAAAAGGTGATAGCTGATGAAATGGAAACTGAAAAGGATTCTGATGAAAAACAGAAAAATGAGAAAAAACCAACAGCAAAGGATTTAGCTGATGAAGACTATAAAATTGAAGAAAATGCTACTACTGATGACAAAAGCCCAGAAAATATAAAGGATGATGTAAAACAAGACACTACCTCCAAAGATGAAGAAAATCCATTTACTACAGATCAATCAGAACCTACCTCAGAAAAAAATTCTACCAATATTTCTCTTACAGAACTTCATGATTCATCAAATAAAGGAAGAAAATCTGATCCATTTGGAAAGCTGTACAAAGGAATTAGATTTAGAAAGAAACCAAATGGGTCTTACATCTGTCTCCTCTGTAGAAAATCTTTTTACAAGGAATCAGCTTTACTGCAACATATCAAAATTCACAATCAACAGGACATTTGTTACTGCCAAGAATGTGGTGAAGGCTTTATGGAATATGGTAAACTGAGACTGCATATTGTTGAAAACCACAACAAAGAAGATGACAAAACAACACTGTCATCAGCTACAGCTAAAAATACCTTACTGTCCTCACTGTTGTCAAAAACATCGCAATGGCATAAACCACCCGCCACATATCCATTGGCTAACGATAAACACTTGGAGAAAGCGAGAGAAATTCTTCAAAAAGAAGGAATACAAGAAGACGTTACTGTTGTTATGCCCAGTGAACCTGATGACCAAAAATTTACTGAATCCAGAAAGGCAAATCTTGACAGCATACTCTCCAACCAGGAATCAGAAAGCTTTGTTGAAAATGGAAACCAGCATGAGGAATCTGAAATCCACTTGTCACCTAAACGTCTCCTGATGTCTAAATTACTTTCTAAATCAAAAAGGAAGTCATCCCAGCCAATTAAACTGGAAAATCCAGACCATGTTGAAAATGATGTGACAAATGAACCAAAACCTGAACTAGAAAGAGAGATAATCAGTGTTAAACAAGAACCTGGCACAGAAGAGAAACAAGAGTTACCTCCCCCGCATCTCTCAGTGTCTGAAGCAACAACAACCACTTCTTTTCCTGTTATCAACAGTGAGTTGATGGCTGCTAAACTGAATAGCTTAGCCCTCTTACATCCTGGTTTACATCCAGTTATCATGGCAAACACAATTGCTACACTTGCAGCTCAGGGTCTGCCATTAAACGCATTAAACACTCAGGGAATGTTGTTGCCCGGCGGGAAATTTTTCCCAGGTATTCCTACTGGTTTCCCACTGACTGGTCTCCCAATCCAGACCAATAACGGGATCTTGGCAACTTCGTTACCGCAAACTCAACCACCTACAAGTATATCAACCACACCAATTTCAGTTCAGGTTCCAAAGCCGGAAGAAAATGGGGACCAATTGATAGTTGTTAAACAAGAACCAAAAAGTCCTGTAGATAATGTCAATACTAACTCAAACCATTCTTCTGCTGGGTCTAATGACCAGTCCCAAGACATGTCAGAGTCTGAAACCGGGTCCACTGATCGGGAGAAGTTGGTTGGCTATCCTAGGGTACAGTGGAATGGATCGGACAATGAATCAGACCCTCCTTATGAAGGCAATCCCAGTAACTTACCCTCTAGTTTACAGAAAAATTGGACATTTTCTTCTGATGGCAGAAAGGTTACCTCCCTGTCTAGGACTCATTCCAGGTATATATGCTACAGTTATGCAACATTCTACACTGCATTTAATGGAACAGTTCTATGAAATTATATTGCATTCATTGGTTACATTGCTTACATAAAAACCTGTGTTATTGATTAGACAGCAAATACAAATTTCATTCATTTTGTGGAAGATACAGGAAAATGGTGGGGGGAACAATTTTTTTTAACTGAAAGTGTAATTGTTCATAAAAAATGTACCAGTTGAAAAATATTCAGAATAGCTACTATTCAAGAAAATTTCAGCTGGCAAAGGCCTATGTGTACAATTCTTTCCTGAATACCATACATTGCAGACTTCCAATAGTGAGCACTCCTGTGGACCGAGAGAAGATCTGTAAACCTACTGTGTTGTCTGATGGAAGGACAGTCTACAGGTGTCCGTTCTGTAGTAAAGACTTCCTCTCCTACTCTGACATTAACAGACATATGGATTTTCATGAGGGTAAGAAATAATGCACCACAAAAAAACTGCCATAACTGCCATAGCCAAACTTAAATCACCTTTATTTTTACTAATTACAAAGGCCATTATGCAGTTTAGAAAAACAAAAGCTGTAAATGCAACAAACACTGCTAAAATCTGTCCTAGTAAACTGTCTAAATACAGGTTTGCTAGAATTTTAAGTGAAAACCTTGAAAAAAAATGAGTGACATGTACCTTGTTCAATATCTGTTATAACATGAAATTTGTAATGAAACCAGATTACAACAATATCCTTTTGCATGAACAATTATATTGACATTCAATTTCAACAGTAATTTGAAATATTTGCAACTCATACCACACAAGGGACTTAAACCTCGAGTTTGAAAGGCAAAATCCTGATTAAGAGTTTAAAGACACATGTAATTGTGCAAAATGTACATAACATGCCATTGAAAATATCTCAATTTGTGACAGTGAAATTTACTTGTAATGCATGAAATTGCACTTCTTAATTAGTTATAATTGTAATTCTTTTGTTTTAGATATTCGACCATTTAAATGTAGATACTGTGAATATTTTGCCAGAACTAACAGTCAACTGAAAGTTCATATGATGAGACATCAAGGCAAGTTTAATAGTGAAAATTGTGTTGATATTTGTGGAAATGAACTTGCAATATTACAATATCCGAAAATTAAACATGTGTTGGACAATAGTATGCAACATATTCCTAAAGTTATTGTCTTTCCACAAATGGAAGCAGCAGGCAGATCTGTAAAAGCATATACTCTCTCCCCAGGTGAAATGAAAATTGAAAAAAAGATTGTGATTTGCCTTAATTTTTGGAGAGGAGACGACAATTTTCATACTAACTATAACCCTTACACCTGGATTTGCCCCTTCATAAGTTTATTAAGTTCTAAACATATGTAACAGGTCTTACTACTTGTAAGACCTGTTACATATGAAAGATCTGTCTACATTTCTATCTTGTGTGGGGCCTTGGTGGCCGAGTGGTCTAGGTAGTTGATTTAAACTTACCTGTACAGATCACTGTAACCTATCACCTATATGGCGTGAGTTCGCGCCTGGGTTTGTACCATACAAAAACGTGTTGCGTTTTACTTGCATCGCACGTAATAAGGTTTGTCAGTTACCTGCCCAAGGTCTGTGGTTCTCTCCGGGTACTCCGGCTTCCTCCACCAGAAAAACTGCCCGCCGCGATATGAAAAAATAATTGTTGAAAGTGGCGTTAAACCCCATTCAAACAAATCATTTTTACATATTAATTTTTCTATTTTTTATTCTTGTTTAAACTTGATCCGCCGGATTAGCGTCCTGAATTATCGGCCATATTTTTTCAGCCAAATCAAAACAGAAACATTTTAACCTCTTTAAATAAAATGTTTTGTGTCTAATATATCAATTGGCGACAAAATTGTATGTTGGTTCTTTAGAAACTATCAAGGATGTTTTAAAACAATTTTTATGACTACAATTTTTCCTTTGACCTAATTAGTTCAACTTGCATTTTGTCAAAAAAAAAAAACAAAAAACAAAGTCCTTGACAGCAAAATTCATTAAATAAGTATTAAAGGAGATGTAAGGTCAAATATTACTGCGTTTACTTTATAATAAGCATAGAAGATAAGTATACTACATGCCAATTAAAGTACTATAGTGTGAAATTCGATTGACCAAAGACAGAAATGGACTGACAATGATTGATAATGAAACGAAGGCTACAAATCCTCCTTCACGTTAATGTAAAACTGTGCTAAAATTAAAAAACACTTCATCAAGTCAAGTTTCAAAATGACTTCATACTATGATTAAGAAAAATAGTTACAGAAATGAAACAAAACAAAATTGTGCGGGCTAAGCCAAAAGACAGCTATCAATGCGTCCAGTGAAACCTTAGTGCTCATTTATACTTCGTCGAAGGACGTCGCGTGACTGTCGCACAAACATCGCGCGCGACTACTGCACGATGTCGCTGAGATTAAAAGAATTAAGAAACCACGACAAGAAATACCCAGAAATCGGTTTTGAAGAATAAATGAGCCCTAATCCTTTTACAGATAATTATATTATTGGCAACAAATTACTATTTAAGCAAGTTAAAGCAAGCATAGTACATTGACTTGTTTGTTTATATAGATATAGCTCAAGTCGAGATAGTTTCAAAAGAAGTAAGACCTGTGACTGCCGGACAGACGGGTAAAAAAACTAAACAATCGAATCCACGATCTTTTATTCAAATCTAAGGTAATGTAAGGCAACATTTTGTAAAGTTTTTTATTTTTAACTGTTCAGAATTAACTATTACCCATCAGCTTTCTACTTAATAAAATAGCAACCTAAGGTCCTGGTTATCTCCAGACACTCAAGATTCCTGCTAAAGGAAAAAGAAAAGGAATCGAAATAAATAAAACAATGTTAAAATATAAAATAATAATATTAACCAATAATCTAAAGAAAAAACAAGTTGTTGATTTATTTTTATTTTATTTTATTTTTTTTTTGGTGTGTTTATTTTCATATAAAATATTATCGTTGGCCTTCCAAAATTAGTCGTGAGAGTAATCCCGTTTCAAGCGCAAAAGTGTTCATATAATTAAAACACGAGTATAAAAACCTTAAAAAAAGTACTTATAAAAGTATAACGGATAATAAATGACGCAATAGATTTCACTCAATATCAGATTATTCCAAAAATATGTTGGTTGGTTAAAAAGTTGTAAAACAGAAATAAATTTCAATACATCACTTAAGAAGTACAAGCTTGAAAATCATCTTTCATATAAAAGAAAATTATCAGGCATTTATTGAATGAATTTGATTACTACTTTTGCAAAAATTCATAAAATGAAATTTCTTCTGCCACTACTGTTAAATGACAATTTATCATAAATCTTATTCCATCTTTTTATTGATTTCATCCGGCCGTCATCACATTAAGGAGATAGGATTGACCGTCTTATAGTTAGTTTGCAATTCCCTTTTTTGAATCTGAATATAAAGAATTTGCTTGCTGGGAATAAATTTCCTTTTGGAAAGATATAAGATTCACAGTTCAAAGCTGGACGGTGACAGGTTGATGACCGACGAAACAGCTGTTCTTTTTTTAAGGATGTTCGCTGCTGATATTAAAAATGACAAGACTTTTAAAAGCATATTAATGCTTTAAATTTTTTTTTTAATTTGAACAAAATAAGCAGACAAATTTATGGGTCAGTGTCATTATTTTTAGATATGAGCTTTGATAACGATTTCTCTCGACTTTTCTTAGCTAGATTGTCCCTTGGTAGGTTCTGTCCCCTTACACCCAAGAAGAGATAACAAAAATTCATATAAACTTTTCAGATGGAATTATTGAAAGTGATTAATGAAATAATGAAATGAACAGTGGGGATCACTGGGCAAAAATATTAATGCTTATGAAGTGGATAAAACTTGAGGAGTTGACCAAAATGGCAAAACATGTGCAGCAAACATTTTTAATCGTTTTATCTCCATTGCCGAGTTGCGACATAATAAAATAATATTCAGAAGTTATTAAGTCTGGCGTTTATACATTGTATCAGTTACAAGGATTTCTACTTCAATACTTGCCCATCTCTAGCTGAAAAAATCAAGGACTTGCCCAACTCTTAGTTAAAATAAGAGTAAGATTTAGACTCGATTATCTCTCAGTGAAAAGTATAGTCAAGTTCAGGTCTTGTCCATTTTTGTTATATCCACTTGATCTCGCAGGACGTGTAACATATCATTTCATTCAACTTGTCCTCCAGCATAATAATTTGATAAAACAGGTTTTTATTCTGCAAATCCACGTTTATTGAAAACAACTCTTGATTTATATGATGATCATGCTAGTTTTACTTATACATTTTCCGTTGCTTGGCACCGGAGCGGTCTCCAGGGCTAGACCCACAGAGCTGACCCAGCGTGAACCCCATATGGTGGATAAGGGAAGCCCTATCGTTGGGGGTTGCCAGGTTATAATACAGAAAGCCTGGCCTTGGACCATAGTGGCTGACGTGTTTGGAGAGTGCCATGCTCCTTGCACGTAAAAGACACCTTTTGTAGTTTTCGAAAAAAAGTAGGTTTATGCCGCCACAAAAGGCTTAATTATATGTCCCTACAAATCACTCCGTTTTTACGGTGGCAGTCAAAAACCATAGCCCTGTTGTGTCCCATCCCATCCCATTTTCGATATTGATAATTGTTGAACTTATTTTCGTCCTGAATATGCATGAAATTTTTGACACTGGATGTTAAGCAACCAACAATCAATCAATTATTGTTAGATATATGTTATGTTCCCGCCAGGATGTGGCTGAAATATTGCCGACGTGGCGTTAAGCAGCAATCAATCAACATTTTCCGTTGCGAATAATGTACTATGATTTTCAAATAACTTGTAAAGGTACTTTTCTTTTAACTCTATCGAAGACATTGTTATGTTTAATGTCCAGCGAAAAAGTATTGTTTTACTGTGCAGGGTGAAATATCTTCTGTTTTTATTTATTGAAACTCCTATCTTATGACAGATAATTTTAACATATAGTGATTTCAACATTCAACTGTTAATTATAAGAAACCACGGGTACTCTAATGTACGTTTCATGTGCTGAGTCTCTCGTGTTTTGGTTGTTCTTTCTTAAAGCAGTAACAAAATCTGTAAAGAGAATTTAGAAAGAGATATCTTACCGGCAACCACATTGGGTGTTCAAAATACTACAGGTGTTGTTGTTTATCCTGTGTTCATGTGAAAGTTGTTGATTTTTGAGAATAAATAATGTTCCGACAAGGTCTAACTGTTCAGTTATTGCGATGTATTATTCCAAGTTTATTGTTGCTGAAATAGTAGTCATAAAAATTGATATACATGTAGCAACTAATTTGTATCATAGAAATATACATGTGTACTTGTCTGTGATTGGGATGAACAAAAAAAAGAATATAGAAGGTCAGGAAAATCTTGTCTGGTCAGGTCTTATATTTTTGTAATTATATGGCTATGTTTGTTAACGTTTTGGTATTAATTCCGTATATGAGCGTTCAATCAGAGAAGGGTTATTTCACTCTCAATGAAGTCAAAGGAGAGACTTTGTAGTCTTCATGCTTGTTTTATAGATAGAGTAAATTTGAGGAATGTATTCCTTCCTTTTATATATTTATATTAAATTATATCTTTTGTGAGTTTTGATAACTCTATAAACACTGTGAATGTTTTGTGGTTTGATTTTTACGACGTTTATCATCTTGCCAAACCTATTTCTTACTTATCTAAAAAAAATAAAAAACGCTTGGCGTCCTTTTGACAATCCCTAGATAATTTGGAAGAGTGACAGAAAATAAGTCTGAATAATATTGTACATTTATATACAAAAGTAGTAATTATGGAACAAGCACCTCGACAAGAAATTCATGTATAAATTGTACAAAAGTGGTCTGTGTTATATCAGAGTTAATGTAATTTTGAAACTGTCAAACTGAGAATTTATTACGCGTCGAGACACTGACATATCTTGAGTATGCTTTTATTAAGAAACTAACATAAATTCAGTAAAGCTGTAAGGATTTTTTGCACAGAAAAAATAAAAATCAATTTATTTTGTCCAAAGAAGAATAAGCGACTTTTTTTGCTTTAGATTTGGTCGATTGTCGTGTTTTATGTATAGTTTCACAATTTGCATTTCGGGGCCTTTTACAGCTTCTGTTATGGTATGGACTCTGGTTCATTGTTGAAGGCCATAATGGGACCTGTAGAATTTAAAATTCTACTGTCACTTGGTGGGTGAGTGTCTCATGGACAATCATGCCACACCTCCTATTTTTATATGATTCTTTTACCGCCCGGCAAAATCGCTGGAAATACTTTAATAATTAATTTATACAACAATGCAAATCTACTTCTCATTTCAAGTTCTTTAAAACAATGAATAAAAACTTGCAAGTTTTACAAATTACAGTTTTATTACTAATTTAACTTTTTAAAGAAATTTGGGTAGTGATATGTGGTGTAATATATAAAGTCCGAGTAACGAATCTATCATACGATGATACTTATTCTCTAAAACTCTTCAAGTCTCCTGCCGTCGTATTTTGCTTCTCATTCTGATTTATTGCGATTTGAGTGTTTCCCCATATTTATTAAACATTGGTAGATTTGTATTTCATCTCAGCACATTTTCACAATTTTCACTTCATTGGGAACGTTTAGGTATAATCTTCCATCTGACAGGTTTTCATTTAAAATGAAATGGTCACGATTGTCAACGTCAGCGTAGTGCATGCACAGCATAACATTAGTTTTGAAGCTATTATATGTGTCTTGCGTTTTTTTTCTTTGGTATGTAAAATAGACATGTCTTTCAGTAGCATGGCGAAAGCGAGTTTAATTATTATCAGGTTGTATTATTTATTCATTTGTTAGTGTTAGAACAGCGTATCATTTATCAAAGAGACTGAATATAATGTTTATTTCGTCTAGTGAAAAAGACACTTATCATTGAAGTTTCATTCCCTTAAACGTGGTATTCCCTTTTCACAAGAAAGATTCAAGATGCCGGGCGGATTATCTTCGACGTAGACATCCCGGCGCAAGTCTCGGCCACTGCTTTCATCACTAAGTTTGTCTTCAATTTGATGTGGGAAGATATTTCCCCAAAAATATATCGCTAGGTCTCCAGAGACAAAGGAAGAAGCCAGAGGAAACTGAAGGTCATATACATTATAGAAGAGGACAGGTAGATAGATAAGGCAAATAGAACAAGAACAAGACGAAGCAAAAATTTACAAATTATTTACCCTCTTGCCACTAATTTACACTAAATTTTCAATATGATGCCGTTGGTTTCAAAAGTTTATGTTGTTTTGTCACACCAATGTCGCAGGTTAGTGGAAGAGTTGAGTACTCACAAAAACAATACCCCCCCCCCCAAATACTTTATGTGCCTGTCCCAAACCAGGGACCTGTAACCCAGTTGATGTCGTTGTTTTTATGTTAAAGTGTTATTAGCTCTACATTGTATACTTATTTGATC